>JACDJE010000028.1:1827786-1840191 GCA_016647715.1 Pavo muticus | reverse complement strand
CAGCCCCGCCCGGCGCTCCGCCCGCCCCGCCCCGCCGAACATGGCGGCCGCCCTCCCTCTCCCAGCAGACCACGCGCGCCCTCCTTTCCCGCCGCTCCCCCCCCGTATGATGTCATGGCTCCCGGCGCGAGGCGGGCGCGCTACCTCCCGCCCGCTGCCTTCCCTCAGCGCCGCTGCCATGGCTGCCTGCGGCCGGCCCGGAGGGGAAGAATGTGAGGAAGGGCCCCACGCTGGCGGCCCTGGGGCTGCCTGAGGAGAGGGGGTTAGGCTAAAGCTGGAGCGCAAACGCTGAAGTGAAGGCTGGGTGCCGCTCTGTGCTGTTAGTACTTGTGAGCATCCCTGTCTTCGTGCACATTGAGCCGCCCCAAAGATCCCCGCTGTCTGACAGGTGTATGCGTGACATGGAAGAGTTTCGTGGGAACTCAGTGATGCTGCTGCAAGAACTATGTCTTTGCAGCTTCTAATTTCACTCCCGCTCTTCATAAAGAAGAATGATCACTGTTTTCTCTATGTTCCACTGGGTACATGTTAATCACTGAAATGAAGAAAGGTGGAAGAAACAGGAGTTCTGAGATGAAAAATACAGTTAAATATGACAGTGCATTTCCATGTACATTGGGAGTCATCAGGGAACGGTGACAGCCTAACTTTATAATAAAGTGTTATTAATGTCTAGACAATACTATGGTGCATTATCATCTGAATGCCGCATAACTCCTGCAGTACATATAGATATGAATCATAAGCTTATGGAAATATGGAGATGTAGTGTTGAATCAGAATGTGCAGCCTCACTACATGGTGAATTCTGAAATACACAAGGAAAGCTATGCTAACATCTGTTTGTCTTCAAAGTAAACATCAAATGGTTCTACAGAATGGCAGGGGTGAGAAGGCAGGACTCCTAAAGGGAAGATGGAAGAAGGAATCACAACTCATGCTGTAGTCAGAGGAGCCCAGCAGAACAAAGTGAGGGAAAAACGGGTAGGCTGCAGAATGCACAAGCAGAGAGTCCCTGTGGGGTCTGAAAAGCTGGGGGCACTGTAGTATTGACAGAGAAGTCTGGGCAGTGGCCTGGCCAACTATGTATAATGGTGGGAAGTAGGTGTCTGAAAGTAATATGAAAGGGGAAAAAATGGAAAAGCATTCCTTTATACACACGTTTTTAAAACGAAGAGTTATGTCAATTGGTCCACAAGTTCAGAGAATTTTCATGAATATGCAAGAGATTTAATTAAAAATAGAACATGCCCTAATTACATGATTATGCAAGAGAACTGATTCAAAGGAACCCCTCCTGTCTTTTGAATAAACAATATTCATTGCTTTCTTCCTATCACACATTTGCTTTCAAAGATTTCCTGCAATTAAGTGCTTACCCCAGAGAAATGAGTATCTCTTGAACAAAGCACCTACTCCAGCTTTGACCCTGATTCATAATACGCTGCCTAATGATGTAGACACATGCTTGCAATTTCCCACATAAGCAGCACACACTACAAGCTGCGTCGTGCAGCAAGGCTGCTTATTGCAATGGAACTAATGTGCAGTATTGCTTACCTTTGGTTATGGCACACAGTGGAGGAGTGGACACAAGAGACTTGGTGAGCATGCTTCTTCCTCAAGCTTCTGCCTGACCCAAAATATCATCAGTTCTCCCCAGCTGGATCTTGTTTTTCTTGTTCCTTCTCCATAAGCTACCTGCATTCTTCCAGCAGAAAAGCTGTTTGCTGCCCACATTTCCATCTTGTCCCAGGGAACTAGTTATGCTGTGTGCCCTGTTTTTAGGATGAAGTTACCTAGACATACTGTCTCTAAAATATTCTTTGTCCAACAAGGTCACTGTGGTTTTCTGCAGTCATCTGAGCGGGTATTAAAGTAAAATCTCCAAATATGTTATTTATAAGGCTGAATTCTTTATTCTCAATATACCCGTTCCCCTCGTCTCCCATAAAAGAGTTTTGAATTTGCATTGGGAGGGAGCAAATCAAACAGTTCAGCTTATGCAGCAGAAAAAGCTCTTACATTTTGAGGTGCAAGTGTGAGAAATACACACAGCAAATCAAGATTCAGTTTGACTGACATCCACAATTAGAGCAAGCCTCTGCAAAGAAGTTCAGGTTCACTTCATTTATGAAGTGTAGCTCACTTTATTTTACCACTGTTTTTATATCCTCTCGCCTTAGAAGATCTTTCTGCCAAAAGAGACAAAAGTTTTTTTTTAAGTCTAAACTTACAGTCTATAAAATCTATGACTTCATTCTATAAATATGGGCTACCATAAAGCATTTCACTGGAATAATTTCAGTTGCTGCTAAAGTGCTGTTTAAAAGCATCCTGGTAATAATAAATATTGAAAGGCTAGATTCAGCAACCTGTCTGGCTTTTCATCACTATCACTTGACAGTTGCATATGTTTTTAGTTTATATTTCCTACAAGAATGTCCTTTTGAAGAACAGGAAACATAAAAATCAGGTCTTAAGACCAAAAGTGTCAAGTACTCAGTTGCAGACAGCATTAGCCTAGCTCCTTTGTACAGATTTGCAAATTACTGCATGCAGAGCTACCTTGTTAGCATGGAGTTCAGGCACTTGGGAGTAAAAGGACCGTATTCTGTTCGACATGACTCATTGTCGTGGTCAAGATGCCTGAATGTGCCATAGGAAACCCACTGTTGGGCACGGCATTAAAGTACTAAGTAAAATAAACACTGATCACAATCCTGCTTCCAAAGTCAATAAGCTTAATTTACATGGAAGTGAATTCTCCTTTTTCAGTCGCAAGGATTTCTGGAAAGCTGTAACAAATGAAAGACATGGCATGTTTCTCCCTGCCATTCTCTATCCACAGTGAAATAACAAGAAAATAAAGCATGCAGTGTAATCCAGCTCTAACAGGCCATTTCAGTAGTTAATTTCTTTTAGGTTTTTTTAAGGAGAGCAGGATGCTTGCTGTGGACATTAACATTTTGCTACCCAGAATTCTTTTCATCTCATCACTATTACATAGTAGTGCTATTGTTAAAATCCAAAAGATACTGAAGGTTTAAGAAGACCATTCAGTTAGCTTCAAAACATTTTTTTTAAAGAAAACAAAACAAAACAAATAGCACATAACCTCAGCTAACACAGTTAATCAGATGAATGCTAGAAACTGATACACAATTTTCCTGCCAATGATGCGACCATAAAGAAAAATATTGAACAATTTCAGCTACACAGCTATATTTATATATTCCAATTTCCAGGATCTTCAAAGTGATCTTCAAAGTAATAGATGACCAAGGAGTTAAGAATCCTACCCTTTGCCAAACTACAATGCTCTATGCTGTATGAATCAGTATATCCCAAGATCGTACTTTCCCAGCAGGTTAAGGGTTGGCAGTGGAGAGTTTCTGATGTTAATTAGACTTGAACCTTCATTCATTGCATGCAAGTGGGTTTCAACCTCTACAAGGGACTGCACTTGCCTGTACATATACCTCCACCCAACCAGCAATTGCTCTGTCTTCTAAGAAAGACATTCTTCTTTCCAGCCAACATTAAGCAGAGGGACAGACTTGGACATAAACTTTTCTCAGCACCAGTAAAACAGTGCTTCTTCACAAAGATAAGGAAGGAAGATGTATTCTCTTTATTCTCACAAAGATTCCTATATACATTTTTAAAAGAAGGGACTTGCGATTTTTCTGATGCTTTTTTTAAAGCTCATGCATACGCTTAAGCCCAAGAAATGCTAGTCTCAAGGTATGCCTGTGTGTGACCTCCTCTGGGTTGTTTTTTGGTTTTTAATATAACTGTAAAACTGAATTGCGAAACAATTGGGTATCTTGCCCTTTGTGCCCGAGAACCTCATGCCAGTGTTGTCTCAAGGGTAATTTATACACTTAGATACTGTGCCAAATTGAGTTGTTTTTCTATCTGTTTTCCATTGGTAGTGATTAGCCCCTTTTCTCTAACTGTTTGCATTTCTAAGTCCTCAAATGTAACACCTCCCTTCTGCACTCATTTAAACTATTGTAGAAAAAGGATGTTTCTCCCTGGTTAAACCTCTTGGATAGTCCTCTCACCACTCACCTGTCTGGAAGATTTGGCATTCCTTTCCTCCCTCCTGACCATCAATTTGCTTGGCTAAACAAACTGAACCCATATAAGATTTTACATCTCCCTGATTATCCTAGCTGCCCTTCTCTGCTACTATTTGCTCCACCTTTCTTGAGCATAACATGCTACAATTTTGTGCCATGATCACTACTGAAAATGATGGCTCCTAAGTCTGATTTATTAATAACCTCCCTTTCACTTGATGTATTCCTTTTCTGCACACACTGTAGTAATTGCCAAACCCTTATCCACCCTTCAATTCTTCTTTTAAATGCTTTTCTCTGCTCCTTAACTAATACTGTATATAGAATTACACAAAATGCATTTGGCATCCAAGGAAAGTTGATTGCAATTTCTTTTTTTTTTTTTTTTTTTAATAGGAGCCCATTTTACATCTTCGCTTTGGTTAAGAGGCTATTCAAACCAAAGGCATACTGAGTTGCACTGGACCAAGAAATTTATGGTAATAGTTTGCCCCAAGGGAAGGGGAAATGGAAATGTCTCTGCTTTGTGACATCTATTTCTGTAGCTTCTGGGCCAATGACCCATTATGTCTCTGCAGAAAATGGCTTCTGTGGATTTGCCTTTGGCTAGACGGATGGTACACAGTATATAGGGCTGAGAAGGGCACAGCCACTCTAGAAATCAATAGGAAACAGAACAGCCTGTGCTAAGCATTTCATTCCTCATCCTCTCTCTCCTGGGAAATAGAGCAGGTGCAGAAAGAGAAATGATGATATTATTCCTAGTAGTTTTGATATGAATACTCTCCTTGCAGCCTTCCTCTTACCACAGCAAGCGTGTGCTGTGAGGAGTTTTTGCTTCAGTTTCAGAAGTTGTAATTTTTTTTTTTTTTTTTAACCTGCTTTAATGTAACCTTTTCTTTCCACATCATAGAGAAATCCATTGAAACGTATTAAGTCCAATGACATGCCATAGACACACTCTTCACTTTAGTACATTCACAATGATATAGAAAAACACCACTGTTGTCAAGTCTCAGACTTAAAACGCTGGGCTAAGTCACTCCCACACGATGGATCATCTATTTCTTTCTCTACAGACTTGTCTATCGCAACTACCTGAGAGCAAATATTCTTGAAAAACTCAAATCTGGACAATCTCCAGAGAGTCTAGAAGAGAATTTGGTACCCCAGAGGAGAAGGAGTAGGGGGAGAATGGTTTTAAATCGCTTCTTGTGCCTTCTTCCCAGCTCCCTGCCTGATTCAGACAACCTCAAGGACTTGGCTTCCACACACCACAGTTCACCCCAGGACCTCTATAGGGTCCATCTCTGACCCAGCCCATCCATACCTCATTACATTAGGACATTAGAAATCAGCCTTGTAGGTGTTTATTTCTTTTTCTGAAGAGAGGGATTCCTCATACCTCTGTGTATTGGTGTTTAAGAGACCAATAATAGAGCACTAGCAAAGGGATACTATTCATTGACAAACATCAAGTCTGGCAAATACTGCTGCATCAGATCCATCAGATCATGTTCTGAAAGTTTTTCTTGTGCCTAAATGGCTAGATGCAACTGAGATGAGTAGCAATCTAGGCAGAAACTGGCTAAGGAAAAGGCAGTTACATCATCAGCATGCCTGTCATTAGAGATATTCTGATGCTACTCTCTGCTTCAGAGAAGAAATAATTGGAGACAGGAATTAAAAGCAGGATTCCTTGACCTTTGTCTTTGGTGGCCAGCTGCTTATAATTCAGTTCACAGAAAGTAGAGCTTTTAGTTATTTTTTTCAAGGGAAAAAAAAAAATCTATGCCACAAGGGTCCTCTAAAACACATCATCATCTGAAACAGCTGGGCTGTTAGAAGCACTTTGGTTACATACATGGTTCACTCAGTCACATCAGATAACGAGTCCTGTGGGGAAATTCCAGGGAATTGCTGGAACATGCCACCAGCAGCGTTCTAGATTTTCAATCTGTAATATTCTAACAAAATTATTCCCTAATATTTAAAAGCCTATATTTTAATGAAAGCTTAAAATACATTGAAATTGCTTCAGTAGTAAGCGCAGTTTTACACAGCTTATCAAACCCTAGTTATTGAAAATAACATACTGTAAACAGGAACTGAAACATGCCTTAATAAACACTACGAGAAATCTGGGAACAACTGGTATAAACAAATTAGCCATGAAAGTGAAATCTATTGCCTATACAGTGTCATGCTTGTTACTACCAGCTAAAGGGCCAACAATACACCATGACCATGTTTGAAAACTCTTGTGACTCATACAGAACTATCTTCTTTCATCAGCGTGTAACACTGACCAGAAATCCACCCAGTAAACTGTTCTGTCTGTTGTAAGCAGCAATTTAACATGCCCCACATCCTTACAATTAACTCTAAAACCATAACAACATTAGTGCCAGGTTTATAATGCCTGGATGCAGAAAGCACTCTACGCATCTTTAACAGACAGTTCACACATTTGCCTTTTCCCATCCCACTCACTTTGCAGCCAAGGAGGCTGGAATGCTGTTAATTTGATTTCCCTTCTCTCTCTCTCTCTGATTTTTTGCTCATGAAACCTAATGGGCAGTGCCTTATAACAAAGTTCACACTGTAAATAATTGAATTGCCTTTCTAATTTACATGTAAATGCACACAAGAACTAAAAGTTGAAATTACATTATTAATTACAGATGGAACTGAACGTCGGGTTCTAAGTGGTGGTTGGATAATGCCTATAAATTATACTCAAAGCCCTAGATAATAAGAGTCTTTGCTGCTTTTAAAGAAAGTGAGAACCTCGTGATTCAAAAGAGAGAAAAGTCTTCCCAAGATGGAAAAATGCTCTGTTCAACAGCTACCTTTCAGTCAGATCCTGTCAGCATCAGCCTGGTTTACTCAGTTCTACGACTACAGAATGCAGTTCAATCAGATGTATAGCTGCAGTGCTGTAACTATTAAGCACACTTGGCAAGTCTCCAGGCGTCACACCAAATATACCCCTCTTTTCCCAACAGCAAAAGGAGCACCGGGGAAGAGTGCAGCAAAGCACTAATTTTTACTGTCTTTCAATTAAAACTGCTCTATAACATCCTACGGCAGAGCTGATTTTCTTCTTTGAAGTGAGCTGAATTCTCCTTTAGCATAAATTAGCACCTGTGGCTATTTACTCATACCATAGTCAGCTTAGTATTTTGTCCTGTTGCTCATGGTAAAAATTTTATGAGGCCCAAGGAAACTGCAAGATTTCCAGACATTATATAAAATATGTCTTCCGGATGTCTTTTATTTACCAAAATATGACATTTCCTTATGTATTCGTTGGAAAAAGAATCTAGACTTCCAATCTTCCAAATTGTTCTAGACATTAAAATCTGCAACTTCTCTGGATCTCTTTAAAAACAGCCAATGTATGCCATACATCAATCATCATATTAATATCTTCTGGGGTAAGGTGCTTTTTGTTTGTTTTTTTTAAACAAAGATGGAGCTAAAATTTGTCAACAAAGTTCTTTAACAATGTGGTATGAACAGTGACCTGAATTTCTCATGATTCTGAAACTTGCATCTCGCCTGTTGATGTGTTCTGGCTCAGCTGATGAAAGTTATCACAGCCAGTTCTGCAGCTGAATCATATCCGTAGATCCTCTGGAGGCGGTTGTGTGAACAGACCACTGCTGAACGCCAGCAATTCTTGACAGGCATGGGGGCTGTTGGAAACTCTTGCCACTCGTGGCTGATCAAAGTAGTTTCAGGACTGCTCAAATTCATGCTAAATGCTAATTGCTTGCCAGCAGTCCCAGCAGCCAAGCAATGCTCAGTCATTCTTGCTGTCTCCTGCCATTTCAGGCCCTCCTGAGAACACACCTGAGCCAGCTCTAAGAATGAGAACCAGAGTACGTTAGCAGGGAAAAATCACTGTGCCTTCCTTCCCCTTCAGAGCGTAAGAAAAGACATCCAATGGGTATCCAGCTTGTACCACTAAGACACCACGAGCAGCTGTAAGAAACACTTTGCCTTCAGAGCACCTGCATGGTTTCCAGAACTCTGATTTTGACTGTAGTAATACTATAAAATATTTCTCTTAAATAATATCACAGAAAAACAAATAATGTCATATTTTTTCTTTGTAACTTCTAACAAAATACTGCTTCTGCATTTCCACAGCATCTGCTGCTTGAATAGATCAATCAACTAAATCTCTGAATACTTAATCTTAATCCATTAATTAATGCAAAGTCAGGGCACAAAGCAATTTCTACAATAATGAATATTAATGAGTATTTCAAGAGGATCACATTCCATCTACTTAAAAATCATATTAAGAAATACACTTACAAGAAAAAAGTAATTTGTATTTGTTATTTTTTGCTTTAAAGAAGTGAACCTGAATATTTTTGAGTTTATTGTTCCGCGAATCAGATTACAGCCATCAGAGGGTATCATTCTAACATAAAACTTAATTCATGTATATTACAGGTCCAGACGTACAGTATTTTTTCCTGAAAACATTTCAATCTGCCAGCCTTTATGCAAACAAGTGCCCCTTGGGCTCAGTGCAGGATGTAAAGTAAGTCCTTGTTTGGCTAAATCTGATTGCTCTGTAGGATAGCAGGATTGCTTAGCAATAGTGGAAACTGAACACTGCATACAGAACAGTCCCCTTGGAACAGGGCCAGAGCAGGTCAGCCTCCATATTACAAACTGGACTTCTGAACAAAATTTTTTTCCACTAGCAGTTTTCAGTTATAGATTCCCAGCAGTTCCTTCCACTATTTTTAAAACCCCAATAAAATTAAGAACTGTATTTAATTTCAAAAATTCTAAGCTGTTCAGATCCTTCTTTGTCAGTCATCTACAAGGGTGCTGGAATCACTTCAAACCAGCCTTCAGCTGTTCTGCCTGTCAATTCCCATTTGACAATTCTTCCTACTCCTCTCATATTCCACAGAAATTAATGCTTCAGTAGAGAAATTCAGTGATTAGCAAAAACCCATAGATTCTCTGAACACAGCCATCCCTAAGTCAATACAAACTATCTAGAATTACTTGAATATTAGCAAAACATTTTTGCTTTATTATGTACTTACTGAGGAGATGGATTAAAAAAGGCACACGCTGACACGACTAAATAAGAAATATTGCTGCTCCTTCTGACAGGATTAGCTAAATACCTCAATGATAAGAACACTCCTCTGCGTTTTTCCCATACTCAGGAAATGTGCGCTGAAAAGTCACTCTTTGATCTATTCCACTGGTTTCACTTACTGTAGCAGACCTTCAGACACATAAAAGATTTATTTTCAGTAGTCTAAGGGAACTCCTCTTTCTTGCTTTGATGTATAAAGGATTTATGATCAATACTATCTGAAAGCAGCTGGCGTTGCTACAACTGCTCAGAGTCAAGCAAAAATATTAAAATTAATGCAACATTGGCAAAAATGATATGGCCTTTAGCATTTCAGAAAATGTAATTATCTTAGTAAATGCGTGTGGTTTTGGTAACAAGACTCAAAGTTTCAGATGGATTACTTTTAATAACATCTTTTCACAGTGGTTTTATTACATATTCTAAATCAAAACTCACCACTTACCTAACAGATAAATGCCTCACTCCATCAATAGGCTTTAGATGAAGGGGTCTGGCACCCCACACAGAACCTTAATGATGTCAATCCCATAAAGGCATGAACTTTACCTACAAGCAGCTCAGAGCAAAACCCATCTTACACTAGTTATATTATCTTTGGGTGACCAATATAAGAATACATATTCAGGAAACAGTTTTATAGCTGTGGTTCTACTACTGACGATGCTCCCCATTGCGTTTCCACAGGCAATACTAAGGATTAGGATCAATGAAAGAGAATAAAGATCGGAAGTAGTTTCACAGCCACTGTGAATTGACTGAGAAGCAATCCAAACTCTTCATCTAAATACCCACATCTCTCTTCTGCCACCAGTAGAATTCTTACATCTGCACAATGAGATACATGAATTCAACTGACATCCAACACTTTCCTCCTTGGATTAGTTTTAGTAGCAGTGAGTCAATTTCCTGATCTGGATCAGCAGGAAGGCAGTGTTTGCATTAACAGAAGCAAGCAGCTCAGATGAAAATGGTTCTTTTGATTGACCCCTACCCACTTAAGCATATGTGAAACTACCTTAGGGATCTTACATGCAGGCTGTCACAACATAAGGCTATCAGCCACCAGTACACTGGGGATCTGGTCACCGCCCTTCAGAGATATCACCATATGTTATCCAATAATTCTTCCACATTTTATGTTGAAATTATTTATTGAAGTGTGCATTCACATTGTAATCAAAGCATACATGCTGTAACATAGGATTTAATATAAAACTCTGAAGAACTACATTACATACCAGAAGTAGTCTATTCCAACAACTTATTTTCATTAAGAAACATGCCGTTTTCTAACTTTTTAATAAACATATACCTTTTACAGTACTATGTAGTAAATAGCCTTCAGTGTTCTCCTACTACTGATTTTCACCTCAGCAAACACTATTAATGACAGCATTCATTTACTATTAACACAGTTATTAGAACCACAATTCAGTGAGCATTTCAATCCCAATGATATCATCATTGTATGAAACAGTGCAGTCCATTACAGTATCATTAATATTTCATTTTCCAAAGGAATTATTAGGTCATTAATGCCAACAAACCTCTTTTCGCTCAAGCTGAAAAACCTCATGAATAAGTTATGTCATATTTAGATATGAAGAACAGGTCAACGGCTATCGAGTTCACATTTCCAAAACGAAAGCCTTCCCTGCAGCATGACTCTGGGGAAAATGTGCTTCAATAATAGAATCCTCTTAGTAAGTATTAAAACAATCACTACACTGAACTGTATAGAGAACATTAAGAGTTAAAGAACTTCCTTTAAATTACAGACACATGGCATAACATTTTAAGGCTTCACTTATATCAGCTTCCTCCCAATTGACATTACATACCTTGAAGCCAGAAAATCCCCCTCAAGCAAGTTCTTTTGAGTGAAGAAATGGGTGAGAATATGACATGTTCTTCTCATACAGCCAAGTATCAGTTTCCTTTTTCATGAAGATTAAGTGTCTGGCAATGCATCTTTTTTATTGCTCAGCAGCTAAAATCTTCAACAATCACAGGTTAGAGGAACTGTTGTCCAAGAGAGACATTTCTTATAAAGAAAACAAGATTATAGTAGGCTCTACTGCCTTAGTAAATTATATGAAATCATATCTTAAGCTTTCAATAAAAATGGAAAATAGTTGCATTAAAAAAAAAAAAAAAGGATTACTCTTCATACTTGTTCCTTCAGCCATGTTGTACTACTACTGCCCCGGACAGCTGCTGCAAAGTGAAGCATTTTGTCTTTATATACAGATACAGTGTGTGATAACATTCTCTGACCTAAGTTCAGGCACAGCACCCTGGGATTTTTTTTATGAGGTATACCTCTGTGGTTTTAAAAAAACAAAAAACAACAACCAGTTGTGATCTGTTCCAGTTAATGTAAAAGAAGAAAGCTTTCAAGAGTTTTTCTAAGTCGTGTTTTCATTGCGAAATATTTTGGATACTCATGAAATAAAAGGTGAACAGTGGTTGTAAACTAAGGCTAAAGGCAACTTTTACTTACACAGTCCAACAAACAGACCTAAGCGATCATTACATTGGACATTCAGATTCTGAACATCACTATTAGCAAGTTTATAGCACACCTAGGCAGCCGAGGTAGCGTTACATCCTTCATGGAGCTGCGATCACTGACTGCCAGCATTGGCTGCTTTCCGACGAAGCCACCTCAGGGCTCTCACCAGTGCTACTTGTCCCATGAGGAATGTGATAGTAAAGTTACGTTTATACCAATCTCTTGGATTCCGAAGCCAGGAAGATAACCAGCACGCGGAACAAGAAAAGGAAAAAGGAACATAAATACATTAAGACATCCTTTGGCACTGACAAATGACAATTTTGTGATGACTTACTTTCCATTCTTCGTGACAACGCTTTCCTTGTCTAACTAAATAACTTAAGAAAATGTCAGATGTGGATAGTCACATAACGAACAGATTGCATGCAGAATATATGGCTACAATTATTCAGAGCTCAACTGTAAAGAAGTTTAATGTGTAGCTTCATAACCAATTGCATTTTAAATCAGGTAAGATTAAATCTTATGATGACCAGCTTCAGAATCAAGCCATTTTTAAGGATTTCCCACCAGTGCTGTGCTATGTGTAGTATTTGTGCACATATGAAGATGCATGTGTTTGAATGGGCATAATTGGCCACCTATTTTTTTTTTTT
>JACDJE010000028.1:1704359-1808424 GCA_016647715.1 Pavo muticus | reverse complement strand
TCTTTTTTTTTTTTTTTTCTTCCTCTAAATGTTTGTTTTTTCACTGCTGTATTTAGGAAAATAAAGTTCTTTGTGTGGAAACCACCCCTACCTCTACTTGCTAAATCTGGTGTTGTTTGGTTTTCTTTGCATCCAGCCTTGCATTTCAGTAATTACTGCACCATATCAGCTGGTGCTTGTGTTGTTCCTTCAGTGACAGCTCTGCACACTCTTGGGCTTCGCTTCGATGCTCACTCTAAAAATGCTTGCAATAGTTACAGGTGTTGCCACCTTTCTGTTGAGGGGTGCTTTCTTAAGAGATGAGCGTGCAAAACCGATCGTATGAAATCTCTTCATATGCAAAAAGAACCTCCAGTAGGAGTTAAGCTAATTAGATTCTAAACAGTATAGATGAGGCATGTTCACATGATTGTTCTGATGGCTCAGTATGTTTTCCTGAGATGCAGTGAGCAAACTTATCAGCTCACTGCTGCTGGAAATCAGTACTGCTATTTCTGCTCAGAGAGCTGCTGGCTGTGTGCTGTTTCTGCTGCATGGCCAACTCCTGTGAGCTGATTTAATGCAATAAAACAGGAAGGGGGAAAAAAAAAACTTAGCAAAAATGAGGAAGAAAGAATATAGCATTCTGTGGCTTCAGTGAGACAAACTGGATTGTAGAATAGCCTAACGTGAGCCAGGGCTACCACAAAATGAATGGGTGGGTCACAGGGCCAGGGGTTAGGGAACAGATTTTAAGTATTTCTGTAGCACTAAGCCATTAGATCAATCTTTTACATAGTTAGATCTCTGCAGGGGAAAGAGAGAAGATGGCACTATCAACTCCTACTCTGCTGCCTTAGTAATGGATTATGATGAAGGCAATGCAAATGAAGCACGTATGGAAAACAACTCAGTTGCTTTCAGATGCTCTTTCATGTTGCACAGTAACAGTTCATGTGATAAGAAATCAAGTGGCCATGTAGAAGTACTGTACAAAATCTGTGAAGTTCACATGCAGAAAACATCAGATAAGAATAAGATTTATAAACATAGAATTTTCCTGTATGTAACAAGATCACTCTCTCTTACTTTCCCTTTTAACAATATGGCTTAGTTCAAGGAAATACTGTTCAAAGTCCGGTAAAGCATGTGGGCAATGGCCCTCAGAGTCGCTCAGCCAGCTGCTGACCTGTTTGTCTTGATCAGCTGTTTACTCGTGAAAGCATTTGCCTTGCTGGGAATTTTTTATGTGTTCGGGACAGGCACATTTAAGTACCTGAAATGTTTTAGCTGGAAAAACTCTGGCTTCTCAGTATTTTATTTCCATACGGGTGTACCCTCTGCCTTGAGAAATTCTTAGCTAAAAGAACTTGTAGTAGAAGTGCTTTATTACTGAGCTCATGAATAGAAGGCCTGGGGGCTCAAGCTGACTGCCGTCAGGAGACATTTAAGGGTAAGGATCCTGGAAAACCTTCCTGCTAGAGGAACCTGCTAGGCACATCAGACGCTCAGAGCTAATTTTATGAGTGAGCTCTCTGCCTGCTCTCCTGTCGCTTGTGAACTTTCATTGAGAAAGACAATTCTGAGGAGGATGGCCCCTGAAGATGTCAGGCTTTTTGTTTTAGGTCAATCTGAGCTACGGTGAGGTATGTACCAGCTGTTTGGTGTGGATGTTGTTCTGTTTTGCTACGTGAAATGATAATGAATCCTTTCAGTTTTATTAGTAGGCATGCACACACAGGCAGGCTGGTCATTAGCTGAAGAAGCTAAAGAAGATGTACTCTTGGTTGAACAATTCTTACCCTTTCTATTTGCCAGCATTTGGTCCTGGGGACTGCCAAACACAAACGAGTCATATTGCTAATCAGTGAAAAAGTAAGGAGGACTTCCAAGTCTGTAAACTCTTCCTACAGGACATAAACCATAGCAGAGTTTCCCATTTGAAGTGGAAAAGTGCAGCGTGTTTCTTAATTGGACCATTTCACCTCTATTAGTTTTGCCAGACAAACTTCTGCGCCAGAGGAGTTCCTTGAGAAACCTGTATTTCTGGAAGGTAATCAAAAGCATCTCATGAGAGAGAGACACACATTGATGCAGTTCAACATCCTTAATGATCTTGTTTTCTTTCGTTCCCAAACTGTATCAGCTCCTGAACAGATACTCGAAAACAAGTCTGTGAGCATGACCACCAAGATGTTTATAAGCCAAATTAACTTGTAAAAACGGGGCAGAGAGAGAAAAAAATCCTGAAGGAAAACAAAACAAAATGTTAATGAAGTTGTCAGGCAGTGGTTTGCCCAACATCTTTTAGTTTAATGACACAAGAAAAGCAAGCAGAATAAAATTCCATCCTGTTCCCTTTCACGTTGTTGCAATTAGACCTAGCCTACACCCTGCAGCTCATCGTTGTTTTCCACAGTCACCCTAAATGCTCCTCCAAGGTACCGTCCAACCACTCGCTGATGGGCCTTAGCCTTGGGCAAGATGCTGCCATAATCACTGTCATTCCCTGTGAAATTTCTAGCAATGGCAACTCTTAGCATGCACTTGGAGTCGTTGTAACTGGCAGAAGACAGTGTACGAGATGAAGAGTGCATCCTGTAATAAACTGTTAATTGGAAGGGATAGTATAATGACTGGTAGAAAGTCTGAGTAAGATATCATTACTGCTATTTTTATATTGACCTTTTTTTTAATGAAAAGTCTTCATAAAATTGTTTTATTCAGACCAATCTGTAGCCAGTTATCCATAGTCTATGTTTTTCCTTCCAGGTGCCTCATGTTAATTCCATTGGGAAAGGAGATTTGAAAAGCTCAGCCTTGTATTGATCTTAACGAGCAGCCTCTGGTCACTTTCAGAAACCTAGTGGAAATTGAGTTTTCCAGAATACTTAGCATCCAAGTGTTCCCACCATGACAAGTAAGGCAGTGTTTTGAAGGGGGCCCATTGATAGGCCCATGCAGCCCATCATTTGCAATCTTACAACCATAGACAGGCCTTGGAGCTAATCAAGCCTCATGTGAAAATGGTGTTGCCTCAGTCTTCTAGTAAAGAGTTGCTCCAAAGCATCATTGCTGTGGGGATTAAGTAACCTTCTAATTTCCAGCATAAACATATTCATGAGAAGCTTCTCTTCTCCCCTGGTGTGTAGTCTGGTATTTGTTTATAGGCCATGGTTGAATTGCCTCTCAGCTTCTGTTTTGTTTGGCTAAGGAGCAGATTCACCCTGACAGGCCCAGCTCTATTGAAAATCTCTACCCTGTCAATCCAAAGCAAGTCTGAAATAGTCCTTTTCAGTGTTTCAGGAGGTTGTCAGTTCTCAATGTATCTAGTCAAACTCTTCCAACACAAAGTCAGTACCTTTCGGCAGGTACATTGGTTAATGCATTGTTTCAAATAAAGTCTGACAAAAAAAAAAAATGAATAGCACATCCATAGCAATGCAATTGCGGAAAAAAATTGACTATGTTATTTTGGTATTTTCTTCATGCCATTGCTTTTATGCCCTGCCAACTTTGACATTCAGATATTCTAGCAATCCGTAACTCTGAGTGACCTGCAGAAAAGGTGCAGAAATATTTTGAGCCTCTGCTAAGCTTGTTTGCATCAGAAGTAGCACCACTGTTTGATGAAACAACATACAAGTGTACTGATAGATTTTTAGACCAGAAGCTGTCACTGATCATTTTACTTGACTGGAAGCATGGGTTAATTTTGGCAAGTCCGAGAGTACTCAAGCTAGATTAAAAACTTCCCCAGGGACAGTCTAACCCAATTCGTGACAATGACACTTGAAATCATCTTTAAAAAGGAATCTGCTTATGAAGTATGACCTTACTGTAGAGGGACCATTTACACTGACATTGTATATATATACATATATATATGTGTATGCTTTCAAATCTGATTTATTAGGAATCCTAAATTGCCTACAAAACATCTTACTGAACATAAATTCCCAAAGGAACATGCATATTGTGTGTGCTTTGTGGTTTCCAACCTTCTTCAAATTATAAACTCAAAAAATAGATATGGCAAATTAAAATCTACTGACAACAGTCACCTTTCAGGAGCTTCTAAAAAGTATGCTGCTGATCTTTGGGAGTCTGTAAAACATGAGTTGTAAGATGGCTCCTTGCAAATTTTGAATAAGTTTACAACAATGAGGGCAAATATTCTTCAAAAAAGACCATCAAAAGCTTCGGAAAGCATCAGAAGGACCTCATTCCAATTCAGCATTTTGGAACATTTCTCAGCCCTCCGGTTTCCAAAGCAGAAGCCAATTTATCATCTCATTTCTACAAAGCCATTGTGTTACTGACATATTATGTCTCCATCTTTTGTCATAATCCTTTAATTCAGTTTTGTGTCAAGCATCTTTGGTTTTGTTTCCAGTCCATCTTGTTCCTCCTAAGCACAAGTTGCTTCCCAAGCTACTAATTCTTTTATGATGGCTGAATACAGCTTGGGTTCAGGATGGATTTATTAACTGAGGTCTCCAAAAAAGATCAGAGTTACTCAATTGGTCAGAATTGGAGACCCCAAGACATGCACTCCACATGAGTTCCTGTGTCGGATTAATGAGATGAAGTCTCTGGTAATTGTGGAGAAACTCTAAGATACAAGATAGCTAAGAGGACTTTTTGAGGTTCATACATGATACAGAAGAATAGATATTGGCAGGATGTAACAACAGACAGGAAAATGTGAGAGAGTTGAAGACTAGTTAACAACGACTTAAAATACTGGTATGCTCAGCTGATGGAAATCAGGGGTACAAAAAGGAGAATGGGATGGAGCTTGAGATCTAACATGACAGCAGGGTAGGTCTGGTGACCATACCCAAACCCAGACAAGAGTCAGGATTGCCAGACTGGTCTGGTGATAAGGTGAAGCTGGAAATTAAGCCAGCAGGATGGAAATAGGGTTTGGATCAGTGAGTCCAATAATTGCAAATGATAGGATTAAAAATGAAAGCGTTTTGGACAGGTTTTGCTAAGCAGTTGGAGCATCATTAAAAAGTTGGTAATATAAATTAATCAGGGATAGAGTCAGCAGAAGTATAAATCATGGAAAATCTGTACTTGATCTCATCTCATAAAGCTGCATTTATAGAAATTCAGAGGACTATTCAGCAAAGTCAGCTTCACTGAAGATCTCAAGGGCCTGGTACCATGGAACAGGTCTGGATATACAGTGACTGTGCAGTTTCCTAGGTCAGGTATGTTTCATGACAGTCACACACCAGTGCATTCACCAGTTTGTGATGCAAGTGCATTCTCACTAGCTAGCTATGGGATGATGTTATATAGGATGATGCTATATGACTGAAGACTAGCAATTATAGTATTCTTACTACAGAGCCCAAGCGATCCTAGCTCACTGAATCGGCTCAGAACTTCACATGGAAATGTGTGTCGTCACTGCAGAATTGCTTTCAGTTTTGGTACTGCCTCACTGAGGGCTTTCTGGAGTATTTCTATCAATATATATCTGTGCTATCAATACGGTATGGCCAAAAAGAAGATAAAGGTGTTCCAATAGTTTCAGTCTGAAGAGTGATAAGAATTAGTGAAGAAGTAATAAAATAGAGGTAAGTCATCCCTTATTATGTACAGAAAATAGCTGTTTCCCCATTTCCCCTTTTGGCATTTCCTTTTATAGATTAAGCAACCAAATACCTCTAGTTTTCCATCACAGAATAGCATCGTGTTTCTCTTGCTTATGTGGCTCTCCTGCAGATACTCACCATGAGATTGTTCCTTGGTCTACTATTCATGGACACAAGTACAGCTGAGGAGTCATCAGCAATTAGTAGCATGGCGTAATTACCTCTCATGATCCAGCTAATATGTTCCTGTAAATATAGCCAAGAATACCTTTCTTGCAAGAACATCACACAGTTGATTCATGTTTGGTGCATGATTCTGCATGAGCCGGGACCTGTCTGATCTCACACATAAGCACAAGACCCACGCTGCTGGCTTCTGCCCCTACTTGCGTGGTTAGTTGCCACTGTCCACAATTCACTGGCCAAGGCTGTTCCAATACCAGCAAACCCAACCAGAGGATGACTGCAGCCTGTAGCCATGCCTCTGCCCTACTATGAATGGAGGTTGCTGGCTGTGAAAGCAATCATCTACAGTGCCAGTAGCTAATGTGGTCCCTTAACAAACCTGTAAGCCCCAATTCCTGTTCGGTCCTGTGATCTTTAAATAGTTCATTGGGCAAAAATTACTTGTATGGAAACTTGTTTGCCTTCCAGAACTATTGGCCTTGGCAGCTGGAGGGGAGCTCGCCTCTGAAGGAAGAGGCATATTTTAGCTCCTTGATCTGAATCCTCCAAAAGAAGCCACATATTCATAGGCACCCCCCAAGCATTTTGTCAGAGTGCACTGACAGGGCACTTAAAAATATCTCCATATTCAATGAAAACCTAAGCAAAGCTTGGTTCTTTTCATATTGGTGAGTATTCTGATTCCCACACCCTTCCTCAGTTTTACAAGTTCAGCTGCTGAAAATAGGAGTGCCTTCTGGCATGCCAGTCTTTGTTGTAATAAAGAGCACTCTTTGGAGTTTTATAAGCTTGTGTGGGTCCTCAGCAATGAACGCTTTTTTCCCACAATTTGGATTAAGGTAGACACGCATTGAATCATCTACATTAGTGATTGTCAGTCTGTGCTTTAAGGTGAAACTTCCTCTGTGTACCCTATTTCTGCACTATTCTCTAGCTTGGAAGGGGATAATATTTCTACATGAGATAGATGGTGGGTGGTCATCATTACTGCACGCCCAGGAAGACCTTCTTATGACACCTGCTCCTTGCATGGCCAGTTTCTGGGTCAGCAATGGTATTTTAGCTTTGGTCCAACACCCAGCACAGTGAGGAGTTTGCCTGGTGACACCAGAGACCCATGGGGATGCAAGGCCACAGCTCACCTGGAGAAACCAGCTAGTGCATGAGCTCAAGGCAACCCCAGCCCTCTGTGCAGCTCACAGAGACAGCAGCACAATAGCCACTCTCCTCCTCATGCCAGGGGGTTAAACACTTTGTTTCCTTGCAGCAGGCACTGGGATCCTTCCAGCCTTGGTTTAGCAGCTGAGTACTGGGAGCATTTTGTCTGCATGGAGAACTGTCCTTTCCTTCAAAGCAGCAGATTGCTGCAGGTCGTCTCATCTCTCCTCATCCATGTGGGTGGAAAAACCACCTCTGGAACACCTGGCAGTGACCTGTGCCGCTCCTTGATTTTCTTTCTGATTTGATGCCTGCTGTGACTCCGTATCACCAGGATGTGTCTGCACTGAAGCACAGATCCACGTGTTCCCCTCAATGTGGTGTTTCTGCAGTGGGATGGAAGCAGGTTTCCTTTGGGAAGGCGGGGGAGGGATGGCATCAGGTTTCTATTTCCATACACTGCACCATTCCCTCAAGCTCTCTCTCCTCCATACATAATTACTGCCTTGTAGATAGTGAGGAATTCCATTACTTCTCTTTTTCTCTCATAGATTCTATCTGACTTTTTCCTGCAGTCGAGCCCAGTCCCATACCTGGTCCTCTAAGTCACAAAAGAGCCTTGAAAGGAATCAGACGTCACCTACTCTGCTGTTTTCTATATATAACCAGAGTGCACAACACACTTCCCAAAATAAGCTGCAGTGCCCAGTGATTGCTGCTTTGTCATAGGGCACAAGATTAGAACCACAGCCCCTCAGCTTTCAGGAAAGCTTTTATAGCCAACCTGACACTTCACTTTTGTAACTGAAAGCAGCAGGGATGTTACTTCTTTATGGACTTCACCTGTTCACAAGACAAAAGTGATATGACAAGTGGAAAAAAAAGGTAGTTTAATGGCATTTTAGTAGTGCTGCTTTTAGAGATGGAAGTGAAAGGGATTACTGTCTGCAGGCTTGAAGGGAGCTTGTTCAGGTCAGTAATTTGGTTAGAGAACTATGCTCTGGCTCTCATCTCGTGGTGCTTTTGCTGGATCTTCAAAGGGATGCCAACTTGCCAAACCTGCAGTCCCTCCTCTCTACAACATCTTGAAAGGAGGTTGTAGTGAGGGGAGACTTGGTCTCTTCCCCCAGGTAACAGCAATAGGATGAGAGGTAATGGCCTTAAGTTATGCCAGAGAATGTTCAGTTTGGATATTAGGGAAAATTTCTTCTTAGAAAGAGTGGTGATGCAGTGGCACAGCCGCCCAGGGAGGTGGAGGAGTGCAAGAAAAGTGGAGATGTGGCACTGAAGAATGTGGTTAGTGGGCATGGTGGGGTGGGTTGAGGTTGGTCTGGGTGATCTTAGATTTCCAACCTTAATGATTCTATGATTCCTCACTCTGGGTGGCGTAGCCTGGCTGCTGCTGAATTCCTGACATGAGCCCGTGCAGTGCCTGCTAAGCCCTTTGGACAGGACACAACAGTTGGGCTCATTTACTGCCTGGCTAAAAAAGGAGGGTGATTTTGCAGAAATGAAACTGGAAGTAGAAGAATGTGCCCGCATATTTCTGAGTAGGTTTCTTAAATACAACTCAACACAACTGCTGGTACTTAAGGCAATTTTTAGAACCCTTCCACAAACACTCATTTCAGAAATTATCACAAGACTACTGCTTACCTTTTTTTTTTTTTTTTCCTGAGTTTTTTCTGGCTGCAGAAATGAGAAGTCTGTAACTTCAGCCAGCAAAGCCATTTACGTGCAAACGTATGCACACTAAGGATAGGAAATCTCAGCTAAAGATGTCATCCAGCACTTCTGCTGGATATGCTCTGGGGAAGTGCAGGGTGCTGATGCAGTGTCTTGCCTTCCTGCAGTGCTCCCAAGGCTCGATTTCCAACTCGTTTTGGCAGTGAGTGCAGAACACGAATGTGACTGTGCTCTCCAGCTATTCAGTACACCCTGGAAACAGCCAAGGCACACCCAGGGCAAGCAGCCAGCTCCTCTGCCGCTCTTATCACCAGCAAACAGCCTCAGAACCACTGCAGTTTGTGCCCTGTGGGACTGAGATGGACACTGGGCAGCGTTGCGCTGGATGGCACTTGGAAAGGTGTGGGCTGCTGAGCACTTCCTGCAAATCCCCTGCACAAATACAGCAAGTTTTGTCTTGAAGGGCTCCCACTGTTCCTTTCTAGCTGCATCTCACAGTTTCCTGCCTAAGACTGTTGACATCCAATATAGTGCTACTTGTCCTCTTGCCAGCTTTGTCCTGCAAATCACTCCCCCCCATCAGCACACACATGTTTATCATAGAGACACAGAATCATATGATATCCTGATTTGAAGAGACGAGGGTAATCAACTCTAACCTGACTCCACATAGGATCCCCCAAACCCAAACCCTATGACTGAGAAGAGGTGACCAAATGCCCCTTGAACTCTGGCAGCTCAGGACCGTGCCCACTGCCTTGGGCAGCCTGTTCCATGCCCATTGCCCTCTGGGGCAGTCCTTTTTCCTGAAGTCCAGCCTAAGCAATCCCACCCACTGTGAGCTGTGCAGGGTCTGTGTTGTGTGAGGAACACTGCAGGGTGCCTGTCCTGGGGCACATGGCACCAGTGCCTCCTCTGCAGCCTCTCCTTGCAAAATCCCCTTGCAAAACCCCCAAGTTTTCTTGTTCCTCAATAAATAACTTCCTCATTTTTTCTCCAAAGGTCCTCAGAGAGTGTTTTGTCTCTGCATTAATCCATTCCTGACTGCTTTGTCTCCTATGAACTCAGGCAGTGTTACCTCTGCCAACCATGGCACTTCAGCTAGAATATTCACAGGGCTGTCCCTGCTCCCCACCACATCCCTGCTGCCCTTCAGGAGCCTGGAAAGCTGCCCATCTTCTCATCAGATGCTGGTTACAAGCTGGGAGGTGTGCGAGGTGTGGGTGCCTCCACTTGAAGGTTGTTCAAAGAACAAGCAAAGCAGCCCCAGGCTGTTGTGTTTGCTGCAGCTGGGCCAGAGCAGAGTGATAAAAATAGGGACAGACATGGCTCACCATGGAGGATGTGTGGCATTCACACGTGTGCCAGCACAGCATCGGTTCCCTGTGTTGGTATTGAATTGCTAAAAGCAGCTGGAAGCAGGCTCTCATGGTCTGATGGGTAACTGCTGGTTCCATGCGTGCTCTCTGCAGCCTCATGGTCTTTTTGCTCCGCATGTCCCTTCTCTGAGCAATGACACTGTGCAAGAAGAAAAGAGGTAATTAATGGCTCCAACTGTGTGCCTCCCCCCGCCATGTGCCAGGTGAGGGGCCGCAGGCTGCAGCTTGCAGAGAGCCCTGTGACCTCTTGCAGGTGCTGATGGCAGAGTGATGTCAGTCATACGGTGTTCTGGCTGGCAGCTTTGCTCCCTGTGCTGCTTTCATGTCAGTACACGAGCTCTCAGCGAGTCTGACCCTGAGTGCCTCCAGCGTGCCTGGCACACTGCGATGGGCTCGCCTCCTCCTGCCTTTGTCCCCAGGGTGCTGCCATGCCACATGGTGTTTGAAGAAGAGCTGGCAGCTGTGCTGGTCACAGGGTGTCTGGAAGCTTGGGTATATTGCTGAATGTTTCAGTGACCTCAATGAGGGAGGATGGCGACAGTGATACTATGACACATCACATCACCAGAGGCCAACATCGGCCAGTGCATTCTGAAGAGATTTGCTAGCTGAGGAAGTTGGTCTGCTCGGTAGCCATGTAATTAAGCTCTGAGCGTGGCACACAGTGCATCCATTTGCACTGCTGGAAGCTCTTCATGACGCAGGATGTCATGAGCTTGAGTCCCGGCAGATGCACATTCACATAATAAGGGAAAACTAATTCCCTTTGCTGCATGAGTTGGTAGCAGAGACTCCAGCTTGTGCTATGCAGAAGTCTCCCAAAGGCACTGCATCAGTCTCTCTGCTTTTCATAGAATCCTAGAATCATTAAGGTACCCACTGACCACGTCCCTCGGTGCCACATCTCCACAGTTCTTCAACACCTCCAGGGACGGTGACTCCCTCACCTCCCTGGGCAGCTGTGCCACTGCATCACTACTCTTTCAGAGAAGGAATGTTTCCTAATATCCAGCCTGAACCTCCCCTGGTGCCACTTAAGGCCATTACCTCTCATCCTATCACTGAGTGTCCTTTGTCCCAGTGCTCCTTCCCCCTGCCAGGTTTGTAGCTGTGAAAGGACACGAGAGTCTTTATACAGTGCATAGCAGCTTAATCACAGGGCTGTAAAAGCAGGCAAATTTAAAGTGAAAATTGTGCAGAAAAGGGCTTTGAGTCAGGAATTGTCCAATCAAAAATGGTCAAAACATGCAGCAGGATCCATTATGCAAACTTAATTGTATTTGTAGGACTTCTGTCCCTTGGATGCAATAAAAAAAATGGAAACAGTTTTGAAAAATGTAACATTCACCTGTAGAAAAAAACCTGAGGAAAACTCATGTATTTTTTCAGCTCAAATGGTCATTAGGAAAGCAACAGGAACAAGATGTCATTTGGGCAGAAGGAAGGTCCAGAAAGCTCAAAAAGAGCTACAGCTTGGCCCAGCCATCTGAACTGGCAGCTGCCATTTACGAAGAAGCTTTGTTTTGGGATGATGAAAAGAGGATCTGCTCTGAAGTACAGGCAGGAGAAAGGTTTTGTGGGCAAGCTAGTGTGATGAGTAAGAAAACTGCCAGCTTTTAATGGGGGTTTTCAATAGGAAAGGGTGTGCTATTCAGCTGCCAGGCTTTGCTTTGTCAGCTGTATTTGAAATACTGTGTTTTCTTAGAGGTAATGTTCTCTGGGAGTTCATGGAGATGCAGGATGACACACACTCGTGTTGGTCACCTTCAGCTAGGGGAGCTTCTCAAGCACGATCCTGCTGGATATGGTGTGACCTGGCTGCTGGGTGAATCAGTGTCTTGTTAGCTCCAGGTGGGTGCAACCTTCCCACAGAGAGAGAAGCAATACTAAATCAACTGTCTGCCAGGCAGAGTATGATGACATTATTCCACCCAAGAAAGGACACAAGACCTTGTCTGCATCGTAGAGCCAAAGAGTAATTTATGTTAGAAGGGACCCCTGGAGGCCACCTGTTCCAAGCCCCTGCTCAAATAAGGGCTGGTTTTGAAATCAGGTTGAGTTTCTCAGGGCATTTTCCAGTTGAGTTTTCAATATCTCCAAGGATGGAGAGTCCACCTCTTTCTGGGTCTCTGCTCCAGTGTCCCAGCAGTTTTACTGTGAAAAAATTTTATTCTTATGTATATCAGCTTGGATATTTCTCTTCTTCCGATATGTCTTATTTGTAATAATGCTGGTTCTTCTCTTTTTCTTTAAAGAGCATGAGATTCTAAAGGGATCTGAGTTTTACCCCCAAGGATCCTTAAACAAAGTGAGATTCTACTTGATATTAGTTTCTTGTCAGCTTCATGCCCTAGTAGAGGAATGAGGGACACTGTTTTAAAGACTAAATATAGCTATTAAAAAACAATGTCAGCTTCTTTCTTAATGCCTCTCAGGAAGGATAAAACGGCTTGATGTACATAAGCACTGTCTGCAGTTTCTCTTGAGAACCAGAGATAAACAGGTTCAAAAACCAATATTTCAGTCATTCATATTTTATACTCAAGCAGCTTGAGCAGCCCCTGCAGCAAATATTGCTAAGATTGCAATACCCTGCTTTAGCTGAGGCAAACCTCTGTCTGTGTGGTGTCTTAGCAGGTACTGGTGATACCAACAATGAGGGCAAAGCGAAGCCCTTCTGTATGAAAATGGCAGCGAACAGAATGACCCAAACCTTTGGGTTGGGAATGCCCTGAAGAAGAGGCTGACTTCCCAGGCCTGCCTCCCTGGGCAGCATGGTGTCTGTCATGGATTGGTTGTGCACAACTCTAGTTTTAGCAGCAACTCTAGGGTTTATTAATGCTTTTGCAGCAAATCATAAGGTGTATGATACTTAGTAGCACTTAATCAGAACTTAAACACCAGCCAATTTAATGCGACTCAACCAAATACAGCAACTTAAATGAAAGTTCGAGAAGGGTAAGGTTCACCTGAAATTTACACTCAAGGTATTCCAAGGAGAGGTTTCCAAACTCAGTCACATGTACAAGGACCTTCCCCTCAGAGAATGACTCACCTGCCAATTCATCAGCTCTCAGCAGACAATGGGATCCATCCCAAAAAGGTCTCTTCTTCTTCAGCGTTGATCTCGAAAGAAAAGCTTATCCTGAGAGATGTTTCAGCTCAGAGGGAGAGCAAGGACCACAGTCTACTACAGTCCCTACAGGAGCTCTTTGCTTAGGACCTTCATTTGTAGGACCTTGAGATACTTGACTTTAGTCAGAAAACTTTCCTTTCTGGCCACAATCCAGATGAGGCAATCCCAGAACTTTCTCCCAGCCATATGGTTCCAGTGCTCCTGTTACCTCTCAGATCATGGAATCATAGAGTCACAGAGTCATAGGATGGCTTAGGTTAGAAGGGACCTTAAAGCCCACCTAGTTCCAACCTTGTGCCATGGCCTGGCTGCCCCCACCAGCTCAGGCTGCCCAGGGCCCCATCCAGCCTGGCCGTGGGCACCTTCAGGAATGGGGCACCCACAGCTCTCTGGGCAGCAGTGCCAGGGCCTCACTGCTCTCCAGGATCAGACCACGATTCAAGGAGCAGGAGTTCCAGCAATGGTCAGCAAGTGCCTGACTGCCCCAACTCACTTCACCTGTACAAAGGCAATGCATAATGAGAGCTTATGCTAAAATCTCAGCACCCCAGGGAGACTTCACTGCCATGGTGTTCCCCCATCTTGGGGAACTCCCTGTCCCCCTGAGCACCTCAGGATGTCTCTCAAATACTCCCTCTGAACGGAAGATCCAGTGTAGGCCAGTCTACTTGGTCAAAATGGCAATAGCTGGTAGGAGTACAACACCAAAGGGATTCCTTCTTGAGCAAATAAGCACCTGTAATTTAAGCAGAAGTTTGGTTGTTTTTGTTTTTGTTTTTGTTTTTTTTCCTCAGGAAAACGTTGATGAGGTCATTACTACTACATTTTGAAGGCAACTGGGTGAGCAAAAAGCAAGGCTTAGCCATGAGGTGGCACTCTGAGCATGCTGTTTGGCTGAGATGTCATTCAGAATGTTCCTGGGAGGGAGGAAATTCCTTCAATTCAATGATACGACATAAACGTCATGAGCTGTGATTCATTTCAGGTTAACACCCTTTGTTTCTTTCTGCAAAATTAATCATCCAGCTATATTTGTTGCATTGCTTTAAAACACAGGAGTCCTAGGAACAGAAGCACTGCAACTCCACGTTTTTGTCATTTTTCATCATATTCATCACTCGGCTTTATTTTTTTGCTGAAGAAGACTAATTCCACAATTTGTTCTCTGTAGCAAACTGGCATATCTTGGCACCTGTTCTGAGTTTGTTTCTGTCTTTGTTTTCATCTCCCACCACCAAGCTGATCTCAGAATAGGAACCTGATTTAATGGTCTCCAGGTTTTTCACATAAACCCCTTCTTAACCTTTTCAGCCATTTAACTGTATTTGCAGTCTCCGCTATTGTTCCGCATGAGGTTTCACTTGGGAAGGATTTCACTTGAGACCTTTTTTTTAGGATTATACTTCTAGACAAAAGGTAATATTTAAAGAACCTTTCCTGTTAGTTCCCTTGACTTATTTTCTTCTTATTACTTTTTTTTTTTCTTTTTTGCATTATAGTGGCTTCTACTCCAGTAACAACCAACAGTTTATTAGCGTGTTGGCTGCACGTTATTGCTTCCACAGGAAGAATTGCAGTTAGGGTAATTGAAGGGTGAAACAAAAGGCTTTGTGGTTAGCACTGCAGAGCAGCACCGCAGACTGTAAAATTGCTGTTCTGCTTCCTGCAGCCAGAATTTCCTTACTGGCATCAGTGAGAGAGAGACCAGGCTTTTCAGTACATTGGTAAGCACTACTCGACTGCAGAAGAGAAGGCAGCTGAAAGGTTTTAGCATAAAAGTTTCCCTTCCCTCCAACACATTTGTAAACCCCTTTTTTAACCATTTCAACCAACTGACCACTGAAACCAGCCCCAGTGCTCCCAGTCCCAGCTCCCGCCCTGCGTCCCCTGACCCTGATGCTCGGTGTATTCCTGCCATTCACCACTCCTGTCCCCGAAGCCCTTAACAATGCGGCGCTTGTTAAGGGGAAAAGCATGAGCTCATCCTTTGTAATCAGCCGACCGCATTTGCTGCCATTTCAAAGGAGGTTTTGTGGCAATTTATGAATGCATTCAGCCAAGCCGGTGCTATATAAACTTTGGTTGAATCTTCAGGGAGTAAAAATGAGTGGATTAAGTTCTCATGTCTGTTGTAAGAATAGGTTTTGTGAATATGGGGAAGCCCCAGTTATTCAGATAATACAGTCGTGTTTCTGTCCAAATACAAGATCTCTTAGAGGCTCAGGTTGTAGTGCTCAGGCACCCACACAGCCGGGTAACACAGATAATCCTCTGATCCTCTGACATTCAGGGCTGGAGGGAAACAAAGATGAGAAAATGAGAAATGCAAATGAGTAATTCTGACAGTGTGAAGGAAAGAGTTCGTTGGAGCCTAAGCCTGCCAAAAATAGCACTGAAACAACTGCATTTTAGACAAGTGAATTCTAATCACATGTAAATTACATTATTTGGATTGGATTCACTACAGCTTTCAATTTAGGGACCTTCCTATAGTTTCTATACTCTCTGCAGTCTTTTCTCCATTTGTGGCAGCAAATAACAAAACTTTGCTAACACCATGCGTGCTTCTTGGCTTCTGAGAATCAGGCAGCCGATGCTTTCTGGGAATTAACTACCCCAGAGGGCCTGAAAGATAAAGTAATGGTGCTGTGTTGTGGCCAGGTACCACCAGGAGCAGAAGTAGGCAGCCAGGATGAGTTTTCCCACTGCACACCTGGGTACAACAAAGCAGCTGTGTCTCTGCCTCCGTTCCTTCTTTATATTACCTCAAATATTAAAGAACAGTCCGACTTCTGGACTTGGAGCATTGCATAACCTAGTTAAGTTATATAATCCACTGAAGAAAACATTCAGCACTGAAGTGGAAGGCATCTTCATGGGTTTGCTGTGGGACCTCAGGGGTTTGCTCTACCACATGTCCATTCTTCTCAAACATTCCAAATGATGGTTTGATGAATTCTTTACAGAGGAGTCACACCACAGTCCACTAATGACATAGGAAGGGCTGCTATATCTTCTCTGGGGTTTCCTACACCGGTCTTGTCTGCATTAGCTGAGCAAATCAAAAGGCATGCTGGCCATTTTTTCCCTCTTTTGACATTGGTCTTTGAAACCTCCCTGAGAGCAGTCTACAAAAAACACCACAGATGCAAAGGTCTTCACACTCTTCTAATTTCAATTTCATAATGAGCCTGGCTTTGAATCTAAAAATTAGTAGCTCAGCCTCTCCTCCTAATGCAATGAGGGCAGCAGTCTCTTTACGTAATACAGGGAAATGGCAGAACTCAGCCAGACAGCAGCGAGCTCGGTGGGGAGCAAAGCCTTCAGATCCGCATCCATTGTTTCCTATACTGACTCATCTGAAGTCATTTTTGTACAGTTTCTCATCGTGAGATGTAACGTAATTCTGGTTTTATTTTTTTCTCCCAGCTGCACAGCTGTCTTTTATAATGCACACAGGTTATATTAAACCAAGCACTAATTATCACTGCGCCAAGAGGCAGCAGCGCTAGGACTGCAGATGAAACAGAAAACAGAGCTACAGCAAAAAGTACAGCAGATTAAAACTCACTCATGACCTTTTAAGTCTTGTGGGTAAGCTCTGAGCTACACACTGAGATAAAGTGGAATTTCCTTGTTTCAGCAGAGAGAAATACGTCTTTTTGCTCCAAAGCATAAAGCACTACTGATCAAGAGAAAGGAGAATCATCCTTGCCACATGCCAGGCTGTGGGGTGACTTCTGCTTTTCTTGATAACACTCACAAGCACATATCTGACAGTCAGTCCTGTAAGGTAGATTACATACTCTGTTGCTAACGTGCACTCAAGAGCATCAAAATAATTAAATCATGTAGTATCCAAGAAAGTAAATAAGTCCTTGTAATGTTAGCAGCTTACAGGTGGCACGGAGCAACAGAAGGTTGGGGGATTGATGTGTTTCCAGACATCACGAAATGAAGCTCTGCCAGAACTGAGAGGTATCCTCCCTCTGTCTCGTGTTCTAATCCCATCTCTTTTTCTTTCCAGTAAGATAAAATACGCTTCTTTAATCCACAACATTGAAGTTGTTTTGGTTTTTTTCAGGTAAGTCCTAAGTCGCCGGTATTCTCCCGCTTCAGAAAAGCCGAGTGCCATCAGCTAACGGCCATGAATATTTCAGCTGATGTCATTATTATTTCACAACGGTAAATGCTGCAGGGAAGAGCTGGGAGACGGCAGCACATTGCATTCGGCTGCACTTGGGGGTAGGATGTGCAGAGTCATGGGACTGGGAACAACTTCCCTCTTTCCTAAAGCATCTCCTTGTGTGCAAAGGACGTGTTTGTAGGCAGCTCACACTGCACTCTCGTGCAGGGACGTCTGTGGCAGGAAGCCCTCCTGTCCCCCTGTGTGTCCCCAGCCACCACTAGGTGATCTTCCAACCCCTTATTTGCCACCCCATGACTGAAGGGAGGCCCTAAACAACCCACAGAATGTTCCACAGAGATGCTATTCATGAAAATATTCCGTGCTGCTCTGCAGAGCGCGAGCGGCAGTTTTGGGTTTCCTGGGAAGAAAGCCTATTAAGCAGCCTTTCTGGGAAATTGCCATGGCAACCCTCACACAATGCCAGCGGCCCAGATTTGCCTCAGCCCCTTGTTTCTGAGCTGACAGCAGTGATTTTAATGCTCCTTGAACCTAATCTTTGCATGCGGAGAGCGCTTTAGAAAAATGCTTTTAATCAAGGCCGGTTGTTCTCGCTCCTTTATTCGGCTGAAGCGAGCGGGGCCGCCTCTCTTGGGGCTGCAGCTGGGGAAGGGCCACAAAACAGGCCCAGGTTCTGTGATTTCAGTACCCTTCCATGGTGGAGGCCCCCTGTGAATGATTCTTGGGTTTGTTTGCACAGGGGATGCTTTTCATGGCCTGAAGCCATAAGCAGGGCTGGCTTGTGGCACAGGCTGGTGACATGGGAGATGGGGAGGCAGAGCCAGCAGCTGAGGGCACAGCTCAGAGCTGCTCCCCTGCGTGAGTGAAGCCATTCACCATCTGACCTGGGCACACGGCGCTCCAGGCTGCCAGCGAGCCAGCATATGGGCTGGGAGTTGGACACAGCTCACTGCGGATAGGAAATAAAAACCAATGTGTCTGACAAACATGACCCAACCCCTACAGCAAGAAATCCCCATCCAGGGCTGTGGGTCCCTGGCAGTCTCTGGAGGGACTAGGTCAAATGTTTTATTAGTCCCAGGGGCTTGGATTGAAAAGGCTGTGCATTGAGTCCGGAGTGCTGTGCCCGTGATCACCAACACGTGCACCTCCTGTGAGGGGAAGTACATCAGAGCTCCACGTGCCATGTGTTCCTGTTGCTTTGTCACGTCTGCTGAGGGCCAGACACCAGCCCCCTCATTGCTGCATGCGGCTCAGCGTATGCATTGGCAGCGCTCCTCGGATGAATGGCTGTGCACTGTGAGCATCCGGCCTGCAGCAAACATGCCAAGGGGAGCACTGAGCGCTTGTGTCTTACAGGTCTGTGCAAACACTGGGAACAGAGGGAGCTCCTTAGTCACTGCACCCAGGCCTGGGCCAGCTCAGGTAACCTCATGAACTGATACTCCTTGGGTGGAGCTGCTTGAGGATGCCCATAGCTCTGTGCAGCCACATCCTCATGTGAATCCTACCCTGGCAAGGGTCTGGGAGAAAGGAGCTCCTTAACACAGGGGCTGGTGGCAGAGGTAGTGCAGCAGATTCCTTTGAGCTGTAAGCGTATGTATATTCCTACACCACTCGCCTGTGGCCAGAACCCCTTACTAATGCCTTGGCTGGCAGGAAGCCACTGCTGTGTTTATCTGTACTGCATGCAGCTGGTGGCTCCCGACAGGCTGCCTTGCTGGAAGGAGTGCTCCCACCCCACAGAATTGGTTGGCACACTGTGGGGCAGGGTAAGCAGGCATTATCTGTGTCTATCAAGGCAAAGAGAGAAGCTATAAACTCTTATTGTTTCTTTGCAAAAAGAAGACCCTTTGGGCTTTATCTGGAACAAACATAGCTATCAGAAACACAGAAACAATGACATTTTAGAGGCCATCTTGCCGCTATGGGTACCAGGCTGGTCCCAGCCTGACCACTTTGGTTATCTCTGTGCTCACACAGTTCTCCAGGCACTGCAGTGACCGCATGAGCGGGATGCACTGTTGGGATGTGCTGTTGTAGAGGCTGTCCCACTGCCTTCCCTCGGCAGTTTGCAAAGATAGAGACTGCACAAATATTTGTGTGTGAGGGAAAATAATAAATACAGAATGATGCATTTTGCCTGAGGACTGGTGGCATTTGTTTTACCATGCTATGCTTGTGAATGTTTGTAAACATGGCGGGAATTTACCATACTACAGCAGCAACTGGGATCCGTTGACTTTTTAACTGCATGAATGAATGGGGAACATTGTGTTTTTTCCTTTCCCTTAAAGGACAGCCTCCTCCCTGCTGGCTTCTGAGGCACTTTGCAGGCCATTCCCACTGAGCTGGAGGCAGAGGAACGAGTTGTGCAGCACCCAGTCCAAAACCCTGCTTCAGCCAGAAGCTTTGGATCTTCAGGATGGTCTGTGAGCACCACAGATGCAGCTGGGAGAGCCTTCAAACCTACGCTGGAGCTTTTGTAGCTTCTTGTGCTGTGAACCAAATCCTGCAGCCCCACAGACAGGTGAAGCTTTTTAAGTACAGAGTGGGTTAGAAATTCAAGTGGAGAGTGTCCACATGGCACCAGCAGGAGATGGGCAATGAGCCATGGGCTTCCTGCTGCCTTGAGGCTTATAATCCACAGTCAGCGCTTGAAATCTCCATTGCTACACCACTGCCCATCCATGTGCCCCATTCCCCTGTGTGCAGCTGTGCTTTTTCCAACCATGTGTGGCTGTGCATGCCCCTAATGACCACATCCCCTGCCACTTTCTTCAGGAGAGCATGGGAAGTCACTCCCTGGTTTAATAAAGATGGAAAAAAACACAAGTCCAGCAAGTCAGCTTCACAAATATGTGGAAATAGCTCCTGTGGAGGGAGCGTGCCTGCTGCAGTGCAGCCAAGACACAAGGAGGACCTTGGCCAGGGACCCAAGAGGGCTGAAGCTCAGGTTTGGCAATGCTGAAGGACAGCAGGCTGGAAAAAGCTTGTGTTCAGGCATTCCCAGGCTTCCTGTAGCTCAGAGTGCTTTTATTAGGTTGAAATGTTAAGCATCCCCTTTCCTCAGGCCCAGTTATCCCAGCTGAAGAGCAGAGGGCTGATGCCAAGATGGGCTGCTGGGTACCCAGGGTAACCTGCAACACGATGTACCCTCATAAACACTCCTGTAACGGTTGTGAGGGCCTTGCTGAGGCTCATGTTTCTATTGTGGAATAAGGTTTAAGATGCTCTGAGCCTGACTCATCCGGGTGTGCAACATCACTGACAGTTTTTATGTGGCTGAGTCCTCTGGAAAGAAATGGATTTTAACTGCTTGTCTGACCCAACTCAGCCGTACCTGGGATGGGACTTGCCAAATAACCCCTGGCACTGTGCTAATCCTCCCTCATAAAGTCTAAGCTTCACATGCAGCTCCCTGCCGCCTCTATTCTCCTGGGTTTGTGACACATAGAAGACATGAGTGATTCATTTTATCTATCTATCTCACTTGCATACTTAAGAGGTGCCATGCAATCTGATGTTCAGGTGGACCCTGGTTGAGGCCCTGGTTGGGCCTCAACCCTCTTGGAGACATTCCTTGGAGACAACCAAGGTCAGGATGGATGGGGCTCTGGCACCAGATGGAGCTGTAGGTGTCCCTGTTCATTGCAGGGGGGTTCTCTTCCAGCTCAATTCTATGATTACATGAATTAAATATATATATATATATATATTCCTTTATTTGAGACCTGCAGCATTTTGCCTGACTTCTCCAGTGGAGACATCTCCCTCGCACACAGCTCTCACCTCCAGCCTGCACCCAGAACAGTGATCCAAGCATGTGCTGGGATTCCTGTCTTGTTGGAGCATGCTTAGCAAAAACCCTGCATGAGTAATCTAGTACCCTTCCAAAGCTCCTGCTGTCTGTCAGGATGCTCAGCTGCATGAGAAGGAGGCAGAAACTGTTCCATGAGAGCCCTTTTGATGGTGGAGTCCTGTCTGCAACCTCTCCTGTCACAGCCGCTCCGGGCAGCACTCATCAGGCAGCGCTGTCAGATTTGCAGCCAGGCTTTGCTTGCCATTGGAGAAGTGTGGTAATGAATGCCCTTTGGGTCAGCATCATCTGCCACAGCAAACCAGACAGATGGGGCCTGAGGGAAGCATTTCCATAATGAAGCAGAGAGGCAGAGTACCTCCATGGATGGCAGGAGTTCCCCTCTATTAACAGCATTCTTAACACTTTTGATAATCCTTTCCCACTAACTGCTCTCCTTAGAAGTCTCTTCATTCAATTTTACTGATTCTCCTTTTAGAGAGCTCCTTGAGCTTTCTTACAGCCCCATTCATGGACTTTTATTGTATTTCAGTCCCTTATGGACTCATTTATTGATCTGCTGCAATTCCAAGTGGGCTATTAACTGTGCAGTTAGTTATCACATATGTGAAACACCAGTTGGAAATGTTAAATGTAGCCCCCTCCATTAAACTCAGGGTGTCCTTCTTTTCCCATCAGAAATGAATGGAAACAAGATGTGCATGAGGTACAGCAAAGGGAGCCAGAAGAAGGCAAGATTGGGAGGAACATGCTAGTGGCTTTCCTGGAAATAACTTTCCAATGGCTCCTTTTCTGTCACTTGAAGCCCAAAGACTAATGTACAACATAAATGTCTTTACTCAGGCAATATTCCATGGCCACACACCGTCAGAAGTGTTTAGCATGGCACGTTCTTACCTGTGGACACACATCCATGTACATGGTCACGTCCAACTACCAGTGACAAGCCACACCACTGGGACAACACATCAGGCCTCTCGGCTTTCTTCAAGGATCACAGCATCACAGAATCATAGAATTGTTTGAGTTGGAAGAGATCCTTAAAGACCATTGGATCCAACTCCTCTTCAGTGAACAGGGACACCCACAGCTCCATCAGGTGCTCAGAGCCCCATCCAGCCTGACCTTGGCTGTCTCCAGGGATGGGGCATCCACCACCTCTCTGGGCAACCTGTGCCAGTGCCTCACCACCCTCATTTTAAAAAACATCTTCCTTATATCCTTTTAGTTGGAAACCATTTCCTCTCGTCCTGTCACAACAGATCCTGCTAAAGGGTCTGTCCCCTTCTTTCCTATTGCCTCCTTTAGATGTCCAAGGAGCCCTCAGTTCTCCAGAATACAGTCTCAGGAGGCTTCAGGAGCTGAAATGGGCAGAAAAACAGCAGGTATACTGTGAGCACTGATAAAACCAAAGAAGGCAGCAACACTACATTAAATATGGGTTTGGAATTTAATTTTAAAACTCATCTCATTCCATGTCTGCTGCCTTTAGCTAATTTTCTTGCCAAGATAACTCTGCTGTTGCTAAGCCTTCCAGGAGAGAAACTCATGTTCCTAAGGCCATTACTGTTGACACAGCGGGACACCAGCTGAAAACTAATGCGATGTGAAAGCTGGGTCTGGAGGACACCCCGGTGCACATTGCTGTGCCCCTGGCAGCCCGGTCAGAGCACATTCGGTGGAGCTCAGAGCTGAGAATAAGGGTTGCAATTGTGCTGGTGAGGTGGGTGGTGGGAGATGGGCTGTTCCTATGGCATGGGGGAGGGATGGGGGTGAGGGGGCTGGGGAGGAGGGCTGCCTTCAGTTTGCTCCCCAGGCGCCTAATTGCAGCGGCATACATAGTGATAAGCTGCCAAACTGCCTTTCATCAGCCAAGAAACCCAGCATGTGAAAAAATTCGGTATGTCATTGTCTGCCCGCATAGCTTGCTGCCTGACCTGCCGGTGTGCACACAGGACCCAGACATAAAAGCAAATCCACAGCCAGCATGGACGCAGTGAGAACCCCCGACAGCACTGCGCAGAGAGAGGAGCAGGGATCAGGTGATGAAAATCAGTTCCCTTCTGACATGCTGCATGCTTCACTTCTCCCTCCTTTGGGCCACAGCCTGTGTGGCATGGTGCTCCCAGCTGCACATGGGTGGCTCGGCTGCAAGGAGCACATGTATTGGAGGCCACGAGCATCACGTGTGTTTTAGTTTCCAGATCCAACTCTTGAACATAGAGCATTTACAGGAAACCTGTAGTTTGCTTATTTATTTATCCAGCTCTTCCTGTGACTTCCAAGCAACGCTTTGGTTGTCTTTATGCTAATCTGAGCGCTGCTGAATAGAGAGGCCTTTTTCCCCCCATTCTGTCCTGAGGGGTCATCTTTATTCAAGAGCTATGAATGATGTGCGCAGGGTACTAATCGCACACAAAGAGCCACGTCCGGAGCCAGCCAAGCATACAGCTGTCCCTTTGTTCACAGGGATGGAGATGGAACCTAAAAAGCGCTCCTGACCCAGGGATAATAGCAGCAGCTCGCGAGACGCCTGAGATTTGGCAGGGCCTCTCCTTCCTGGTGCTAAAGGGCCTTTATTAAGCATAAATCACATCAGCTGCCGCCGCAGCCCTTTCTCAGCTTATAAAGGATTCTCCATTGCTGCTTAAGTGACATGATGGAAAGAAATCACTCTGAAATACCCTGAAGACCAGAGCAAGGGACCAGGTTAGGACAAATGGCACTTCTGGCTATTTAATAGTAGCACTTTACTGTCACCGTTACAAAAGTGTTTGTAGCTGGGTCCATTTTTTAAGCTGGGTGGATTCTGTGCTGGCTGGAAATGTCAGGAAGCCACCGGGAAGGTTTGATACCTGTGAGTTATGAATGCAGAGCCCAACAAGCTCCAGGATAAACATGCTGCCAGCGCTGATATCATTGAAAAACTCTGATGCCTCGGGCACCGAGAAAATAAATCAGTGTAGAGCATCTCTGCAAAGAGCATCTCTGTTCAGGGAGTAATTATCAGCCTCCCCTGCTTGGTGATGTAAGACCAGACTGCCGCGTTTCCCCAGGAAGTAAACATTCTTCTTCTCCTTGGAAGTAAAAGGGCAGCCTGAGCATACGGAACAGAATTGCCAACGGAAAATGCTTTGCTTCACATAGTGCTGTTGGCAAATCCTGCCCCTTGTTACCCAGCTGGTGCTTCTGTGCAAGAGGAGGCCCTGAGATGTGTCAGGGAGCACGGAACGTGGTATCCACAGCAGCTCTGGGCAGGACGTGGATGTGTCAGCAGGTTGAGGTCCTCCCAGCACATCAAGCTGGCTGGGAATGACTCAAAGGAACCCCCCAGGCTATAACTCTCTGCACACATTTTCTGCTTCTCATACACAAAGGTATCAGCAAAATAGGTTAAATAGCAAAAAGGCTCAGATGCCTTGCCCATCCCTCCTCCACCTGCTCATGTTAACCTCTGTGGATATATATATATATCCAATTTTACAGCTGTCAGAAGGACAGTTGTCACAGGGAATGTGGTTCTCTCCCAGCAGCATCCCTGCTAGCCGGCTGCTGTCCGTGTTCCAGTGCCTTGCAGCTCTCCTGGGCTGGGTGCACCAAGGCTATGCTGCAATTAGCTCAGTGCATTTGCTTTACCTGCTGGAACAGGTAATTCAGTAGCTGGCATTGATCCCCAAATTCAGCATCCATGCAACACTCAGTGACACTTCTGATCATCACCTCGCAGACTCTGTGAAAGCATATTAGTGGCTCTCACAGGCAAGCCTGTCACTGGGTAACAAACAGAGTAATTTTTTGTACTCCCAACACATCCTGCAGCTTTTGACAAGGATCCCCGCTGCTCTCCCAAGGATTCCTATGTATCTGAGAGCACGAGCTGGTATCTCACAGCACAGCTCTTGGGCAAAATGAGGCATCACTGAGACCATGTCCCGGGCTCTGGCTGTGCCTTCCCCACAGGACTCCTGGGTCAGCTCCCAGTGCTGATAAACAGGCAGGCTTCTCGTTCTCCTTTCGCTGTCTGTTTGTAGAAAGCTGAGTTGACTGTTGAGATTTTCCAGATTTATGTTGTATTTCTGCATCCTTTTAAATTAATTTTTAAATAAATTTGGGGGCATACTTGTTTTTTGAAGACTTGAAGACTTGAAGACTTTATGCAGTTTCCAAACATCAAGCAGATTTCAGGTCTGATTTATCCTGCCACATTCTGGTGCAAACTCTGCAAGCCCATAAAGAGTCATCACCTTCTAAGCAGCAACTCTGACTCTGAACCTGCAGCAATCAGTTGCTGCCAACACACCCGCAGTATGCTCACAGTGAAGGATACACAGCTGCAGACTAGGTTGGTTTGCCTTACCCAGTGGTTGGAGCTCTCTGTGGTTGGTATTTCGCTTTGTGAAGATTTGGGTGAGATTCTGAGCAGTGCTGCGTGGAGCCAGGAGTTGGACTCAATGATCCTTGTGGATCCCTTCCAGCTCGGGATACTCTGTGATTCTGTAATTCTCTAAGATTGCACCCAAATGGAGGTTATGCAGAAAGACACCTTCTTTCCTGGTACTGGTAATGTGCTGGAAAAAGGGTGAATGGAGGGTTAGTAATACCGAAACTGGCCATCATGTGGCTATCTTTGCAAAACTCATCAGTATGAAGAGCTCACTATTTTTTTTCACAGATGTCATTAAACTTCAGTTTTCTCCTGAATAACGTATCTCAAAATTGAGATAAATGTCTCATATCTCAAGGCATATCTCATAGGCAAAGCCTGTAAAGCTGAAGGAACATGGGCATGGTGGTGATGGGTTGATGTATGGACTAGATGATCTTAGCGGCCTTTTCTAGCCTTAATGATTCTATGATTCTATCAAAGCTCAGTGTACCTGAGCAAAGCTTGGTGTGTTAATGTTTAAGACAGCTGATTGGAATAAAAGGCAGAGAGAAAATGAGGCTTCAATAGCTTTGGTCTTCAGATTTATTATTTTTTATTTGCTATAAAGCAGAATAAAATGCAGAACGGGGTTTCACTGAAAGTATCATTCTATGAGCTCTCTTTGCACTGAGGAGCTTTAAGCCGTTCTAAATGTTGTTTCTTTTCCCTCTAAAATAGCTTTTCAACTGCTTCAATGCACAGACACAAGTTTCAAATGTATTTCACTCACTCATTAAACAGAAGAAAAAGGACAACAAATGTCAAAGCAAAAATGTGCAGAGGATGGGGAGATGATTCAGCCTTACTAATAGCTATTTACCACGGCATTTGCTTTACAAGTTGCAGATGTAACTTTTAGCAAAGTGGGGTTGTTTCAGAGTGTTTGCATTTTCTCCTCCCCGCCCTGGTGCCTCCACTGGGGGCAGGGGACTGGGACTGGATGATCTTGGAGGTCCCTTCCAACCCAAGCCATTCTATGATATGCTTCTCTAACTGCCTGTTTCTTGGGGAAGGATGGCCATCGGCTCTATGCACAGCACTGAAACAGCAGAGCATCAGCTTCTCCGAGATAGGCATGCTGCAGCTACCCAGTTATTGATTAACAGAAGCTTAATATTGCACATAGATAATCTCAGATAAATATACACACTCCTGTTCAGCCTGGCATGTCCCTCCTGCACTGGGGTACCTGTAGGGGTGTGTGACTTCTGATAGTGCCCTGAAGGTGCTAGGGAAGTGTAAAGGATTCTTTATCTATTTCTGAGCAATTATTGCACTGTAGGATGAGGATATATCACAACTATGCAAAGCCTACATTTTTGTCTTTACTTATGTGAAATTCCTGCTCTGTATTCTGCTGTCTCCTGAACAGCAGCTGATAATGGGGTCTGTTCTGCAGCCCTGCAGAGCTTTAGCCTCAAGCAAGATGAGTTCTGGTCCAGAAATATCGGAACTTGCATACCTACAGGGAAAAGTGCTCCCATTGATTTTTTTCACTGAACTGCTATGAAGCTCCTAGAATATCAGCAAACCTCTTCTGAAATCATCATCCCAGTCCAAGTAGCACACACACAATTGACACTTGTTCCAATACCAAACAGAAAGGAGATGGATGTGAAATCCTTGTTTCTTTGATGGCGCTACTCACAGTTTGGAGTTGCTGAAGTTTTTAGGCTGCTGTGAGAAACCTGCAGTATCCAGCACTTGCCATGTGAAGGCCTTCAGTGTAAATTCAGTGTCGGTACATTTCAATCAATTATAGGAGCTCAATCTTTTTTTCCCAGTTCCCAATGGCTGCAGGTGAAGGAGCCAACTGCAACCAAAGCAGAAGTTTCGCTGCCTTTGCTCGCCTTGCCTCAGCCTTCCCCACTGCTACTGCATGTGATGTCGGCTATTTTTATCCTCCATAAAGACGGTATCATCAACTCCCTCTGCTGCAGGAGAAGCTGTGATGGATAATTTAATAGCAAATGTTTAGATGGTTAGTGATGCAGGGAGGCTTTTTTAAAGTCAGAGGGAAGCTGAAGAGGCGAAGGCTGCGCTGCACTTCTGAAATCTCAAGAAGGAAAATTACAACAAGGAAAACTAATGTAGACAAAACTCTTGCTAAGGTGTGAGATGCTGAAAGAGCCTGGGGACTCATGGGGTACAGAGAGGCTCAGTCCCTGGGCATGGGCAGTGATGGTCACAGCCCGTGGACACAAAGTTGGTAAGGAGCAACCTCCTGTGTGGCTCAGAGGAAGAGGGCTGTTCATCCATTATCCCCCCACCCAACATCACCCAGAAAAACAGGCTGGCTGCTGATGCCACCAAACCACAAGGCAGCTATTCGGGACAGCAATGAGGCAAGCAAGCCAAGCCATAAGTTTGGGGTGGTTCAATTGCACCCGCTGCTGTTGGATAAAAAAAAAAGTACTCAACAGCTTTCCTCACTGGAGGAAAGATACAATTTCTTTGAAGAATCTCCCTTGACATTAGGAATCACCTGTTTTTACTTTTTTTCCTACCTTAGTAAATCCCTTGTGTTGCTGGAGGAAGGGTGGGTGCTCTCTCCTTGGAGCAAAGCCCATGTTGTAACAGACATCATTATCCTTAATGTCTTCTGTTGACTGGAAGATACCGCCCTGCTGAGCTGTGCACACAGGAAGGCTGTGTCTCTACAACTACAGTGGTAGAATTCCTCTTGAGTGGGCACAGATGTGTTGTTATAAATACATCTGTATTGGGATAGCTACTCCTGAGCAGAAATGGAATAACTCTTCCAGTCTAAAACATGCATGCCAATTATACCAGTATAATCTATGCAGTAGGAGAGGTAGTAATGTAACTTCATAAAGTGGTTAAGGAGAAATTTGCTAGCTACTGTGTTGAATACTTATTGGTGAAGAAATAAGCTCGAGTCTGTTGTTAAATCTCTCCTATGTAGCAGACACAGTAGGACCCACATGGATAGCAGTACCAAGTGTCCTGTAACACTCTGACTCCTGGAAATGTCAATAAAATCCATGCCTTGGTAAAAATAATGATGGCAGCACAAAGCCTGAGCATAAGCCCATGTCCTGTGTGAACAGCGATGCTGAAAGGAAGCAGGTTTGGAGCCTCCCTCAGCAGGGAGGAGGTGAACCCCATGTCAAAACCCTTCTGGTTTTGAGAGTTCAGTCATACCTGCCCTCAGCAGGGGTTTGGCATCAGGGGGAGGCTGCAATTACCCCTTCCTTGGTGGAACCAGCCTCAGGGCCAGGACAGACTCACACTCTTTCTCTTGGGTGTGCTGAGGGATCAGTGAGACACAAGCATTAACATCAAGTGGCAGCTTTCACACTCCTCCTTTGTCTATCACTCTCAGCTTACATTTATATACATACCACAGTCTTGAGGAGTACAGGATTCAGCCTTTGCTAATATTTTTCTAGAGCCCAGCAACAGGACTTCTGTTTGGTCTGGCAGGGCTCATTTCAAAGACGTCTGGTCCCCAGAGGGGGCAGCTGACTTTCATTTCATCCTGTCAGCTGTCTTCTCATTTCTGACTTTTAGACCTGTTTTTGTTCCCGGGCAGAAATAACTGTGCAGAGCAACGCTGAGCTTTGATTCAGTGGCAAGCTAAGTAATTTTTCAATGACATAATATCAGCCCATTTTAATCCTTGCAAAACTTCACTCTCCTGTAACCTGGATACATTTAATTTATTGGCAGCATCAACAAAATAAGTGGAAGAAGAGGTTAAAAGAAGAATTCCCATGTCCTTTCTGCTTTCGTAGGAAGAGCAGCTTTGAAAAGTGGACAGAGGATGCACAGATACACTTTGCTCTGCATCTCCTTGGTGACTTTTCCAAGCTAGCAGAGATGTTCCTCAGTACTTGTTATTTCTGTTCCTAGCCGAGCCACAGACATCGCTATAAAGAGAAATATGCCACCATTTTCTGAGGAGCTGCTGACGAGGCGAAGAAGAAGCCAGGATGTGCAATCAAGCTTTGTGTTTCTTAAACCAACAGGGAATGCTATGATGACTCCAGTGGCCTTGACAGTTCAACGACACCAAGTTTTTTTCCCAGGATGAATGCCAACCAAAAAAGCATTCTTTCTGGCTAAACACACTCCTCTGAGAGCCATCTCAGTCTCTGCTTCTCCAGGGTGCGAATCACAGCCCTGTGAGAAACTCTCCCCTTGCTTCCAGCTGCTTCTTGGTGGTGTGGGTGGAATTGCTGTTTTGTAGGTAAGGGTGCCCCAGGGCTCCATTTTGTGAATCACGCTGCAACAGCCACCTCTTATCTGCCAATCAAGGAATTATCTGACAAGTCACTTTACAACCTACCATCTAGTACTTTACAATCTCTGCTCTAAGGGTAGACTTTTTGCCAAGATAGTTCGTGGTTTATTCTGAATAAACGCACACTAATCTCATTTAATCTAGGATGTATGCAGTTCCCAAAACTTCCTGTCCTCTCCCTGTGCTCTGCTTACAAAAATTGCAGCTCTTCCTCCTGCTGCTTGGATGCCGACAGGGCTCTGGTATGCTCTGTGTGCATTTGTTGCATTCTTCTATCTTTTCTTCTTTAACTGAAAGTCAGTACCAGCTTCTCCTCAAGCCAAGGGCAAGGCTGTGATGGATTTCAGCAGGTGGAAGGCTGGGCCTTTAGCTACTATGGTACCAGAAATGAGAAGAACAGAATCACCTCCATGGGACACGATGGCACCTTTGAAATCCATTATCCACCATAAACCCTGTTGGTCCCACAGCACAGCTGCAGGCACAGCCGTCACACAAAGGCAGCTCGAGTTACCAGAAACTCGATGTTGAGTTACCAGGCCTACCCTGAGCGTGGCTGAACGGCTAGAGAGACTTTCAGCATCAGCCCTGGCAATGCTGGAAAGAGAATCATGCTAAAAATTATCTTGTGCCAAGAGAACTTGCTCAGCCCTGGCAAGGTAGGTGACTGCATAAGAGGGTTTGGTTACCACAGATATAATGTCACTGGAGTGCAGTTTTGTGTCCTGACTGGCTGGGAAAATATTGTGAGTGTGTTAATAGCATTTAGATGGTCCCAGCTGCTGTAGTGCTGCTCCCAGCGAGCTAGCTGTGGGTGGCCCTGGCTGGAGCCAGGAGATGGACTCAATGACCCTTGTGGGCCCCTTCCAACTGGGGATATTCCGTGATTCTGTGATTCCCCACAGCGCCTCTCCCACTGCCACGCAGGACGATTGCTCCCCAGCACCGTGGTTGAGGATTCAACCCAATGCACCTCACTTGCGCCCAGATGGTACTTCAGAGACCTGTACTTCCTCCATCAATGAGTGAAATCGCCCACTTCACTTGGGCTTGTCCCACTAGCATCGGCAGCTGTGCCCCACCAGTCCCCCACCTGCTGCATTGCAGGATAAACCCTGCTGTCAAAGGCTAGGCTGCAGCTGCTGCTGCTCAGATGCCCCCAGGTCTCCGGTATCACCCAAGGATTTCCGTTAGGTAAAGAGATACGCTGACCAAATTCCTTGTCCCTCCTTCATCCCTTTTGTTCTGCTGTCATTTCTTCTTCCCGACTTTTGAGGAAGGCTCTATGTTGTGGAGACCTGTGGGACAGCAAGCAGACAAATACACAGTGAGCAGCCCAGAATTTCGTGAAATCATTATTATTTGGCAGATGACACCTACCAGGAGGGACTGCGAATGAAACGTGTGGGGATCGTGAAGCCACAGCAGGGGGCAGTGCTATATGGTAAATCCACGTATAGGCTTCCAGACATTTTGAGCATGGGAATCCTGACATTACAGAGCCAGAGGCGGCAACCTGGAGTTTGTTTAATATCCCTCTTGTTCCCTGGCCAAGAAGCAGCACTTGAACTATGAGGATTGGTGCACAACTGACGCTGCAACACTTTCCAGCTGAGATGTGTGCTTGAGTATGAGGTTGAAGAAAATTATCAAGAGATGTGTTAGGGTTCGAGTCCATGCGTATATTTTCTCAGATGTATTTGTGGTCTCCTTTAGCATGAAATATCTTTGACTCTATAGTTTGGAGACTCGAACTACCACAGCAACACCACAGCACTGTGCAGAGGGAGCCCTCAGAGCCTTCCTCAGTGAACATGTGGAGGACTCCATGCAGGGCTGCTTCAGTTAAAACTCAAAACAACTGCCAGCCCTTTTACTGAAAATACACTTTTCTTGTATTTACTACAGACCACATCCTGCCCCAACTCCATACAAACAGGACAGCACCGTGTAAATAAGCAGAGGGCTGTGAGGCCCAAGCTGTCAGCTCTTGCTGACTGTAGATTTCAACCCTGTCCCACGGTGCTGCAGGAGCTCCAGGCAGCTTCTGTGAGACAATCTGGAGCTTCCTCCTGCAACTTAGGCAAACTGAAGGCTGTTGCTGGCTAAGGTAGAAAGTGTCTGCTTCACCTGTAGTTGTTTTGGTTGCCTTTTTGCCAGGAAGGTGAGCAAAGAAGAAGAGCTCTCCATCTCCCTGGCCAAGAGCTCAGTCTCCTCTTGCCAGCTCACAGCATGCAAAGATCTCAAAAGCACCCTTCCAGAGTCTCCTCTAAGAGTCAGGATAGTGATAAGGTTTTCATAGCTAATTTGACATTTATTTTCTTATGCTTGTAATATATGCCAGAGCAAGATTTCTCTCACAGTTCTCTCCCTGGATGGACTCCAGGACCATTGCCCTCCTATCCAGGAGACCTCTGTGGAGACCGCAGCAGTGGTGTACAGGGTACAGTTGGGTTTGGAAAGGATTTCATATCCTTGTGAAGCCTTTTGCACTACAGGCTCTGACACGCAGATCCCCAGAAGCTCTGCAGGTGCCTGAAGCCACCACGAGAGGCACAGTGGAGCTGTGCAGCCCAGGGGACCTTTGTCCTTCAGGGGACACCAGCCTGGCACTGGACTGGGCTTTCTGTTTTTGCCTGTTCTGATCTCTTGCTCTCTGGCTTATCCTCTCACCCATTTCTCCTCCCCACATGACGTGCTTCTCTGGCTTTCCCAAGCATTATGCCAAGTTACTAATTACTTTTCTCAAGTTCCTGCATTTCCATTAATGGTTGAAGACTTTGATCCATTTCTCCATTTTCTGCTCCTGGCATAGCTGTCCCCAGCCCTTCCTGCCTTGGAGAAGAAGCCAGTGCTGAAGGTATAACATAGGATGAGGCAGGGACAAGGGCTGCTGAAGGGCTCCTAAATCCCAGCTTCCAGGATGAACCTTCCCCTCGCAGCTCTCAGCTCTCCCAGCATGGCCCATGCCCAGCAGCTGCCTTTTGGGGTGGCCTCACAGCCAGAGAAGGGGCTGAAGCAGAGGTCCTATGGCTGAAGGTGATGCAGGTGATGGGGCAGTGCCAGAAGGAGACCCAAGGAAGCATGACTTAAAGAAAGACCCAAACTGTGCTACTGAAATGTAGCCTGGCTCAATTCCCTTGCTCTAAGCTGCTTTCATAAACCTGCACGGTGTCCTTCACAGTGCAGAGGACTACGAAGTCACCCCGAAAGTGAGTCCGGAGCTGTCACGGCCTCCCAAAGGACAAGAGCTGCAGATAGGGCTGGCTGAGAGTCATCATGAGGCTGGCTGTGTGCTCACCAAACACGTACTTAGAGGGTGGAACACACTGCCCCAAGGTTATGCAGATTCAAGGAGCAATTAGACAGACTCACTCAAGGAAGGTACTCCTCGGGCTATTAAACACAGATGTCACCTGAGTCCCCAAGCTGTGGGTCAGTGGAGGCTGGGTGAGCGTGCTGCATGTGCTTTTAGAATATCAGAATATCATAGGACAGCTTGTGTTGGAAAGGCACTTCTGAGCCACTGTGGTGGTGTGCTGGAAACCATGCAGGTCTGGATGGGAATCTCCTGCAGGCAAGCTCCATCCTCACCTTTACCAACCTTTTGCTGCTTATCCAAGAGGTTCTGCTGCTATTGCCCACCTTCCCTGAACACAGCCTCTCCTTCCCCTATACTCACGCTGGCTCTCTCCTTTGGCTGTCACACCTAGCCTTGGGGTTCCTGTGCCTCTCCCTGACTGTGTACCCTCAGAGAGTGGATCTGGATCCCAGTTCATGTCTCTGCACAGGGGAAGGGGCAGCCCTGGGAACCCTCTCACTGCATCACACCAGTCCCCAAGACAAGCTGCACCAGATAGCTTTAAAGTAGTCGTCACCAAACGCTTGTGAAGCATTGCTCGGAGGAAAGGCTTGGGAAGCTCTTGTGCAAAAAGATGACCTAATTTACTGCTCTCGGTGCTCTTCTAGTAGGTTTTTGTGTGTGTGTAGCAAAAAGAAACCTGGCATCTATCCTCATTTAATACTGCTCTCAGCCTGACTTTGCAATGTCCTAGTGAAAGCACAGCCAAGAGAAACTTTTTTTTTTTTAACAGACAAGGGGAGTAAAAAGCAAGGAAGAATGAGGGAGAAAGAAGCAGACAAATAGCAACCAAGGATGTGGGCACTGCAGTCCCAAACAGCTTCATGAATAACATTACCCACTGCAAATCAAGCTGCTGAAATGGCTGCTCTGACCCAATATGCAAATCCACTGAGGGAAGGCCTGGGGTAGCCAGGAGTGTTGGTATCCAGGGCAGCTCCCCACACCGAGCCCAGATTGTGCTTCAGCTGACATGGCTCTGCGTACAGCCATTTGTGAACAGTGATCTGCTCTTGATGTGGTACTCAGGGAGGCAGTGGGGACAGGACTGCCTTTTACCAGCTCAGGGTATTTTCACATGTACTAGATTTCCAAGGCAGAGAGGCCCAATACTCAGAACAGCTTTTGCAAGTAGGGTTGCCAATAATGCATTAAGTTATAGTAGATATTTCACCACCACAGATGCAGCCATGAGCGCTTGCCACGTTCAGCGTTCCCAGGTGAGAGCATCTCCTGGCAGCCATCTCACTGGCACCAGGCAGTGCTGCACACAGACCGGCCTTCTGGCCTGGCACAGCAGGGACAAACCTTGGCAGACGTGTCCTGGCAGTCTGGCACAAAATGAGCATTGCTACCCTCTGAGTCCCACACACCTGCAGTCACGTTGCAGTTGATTTGATGTTCTTGCTGTGCCATTTCTGCTCCCCTCCAGGGATCAGTCCTCTCTCTTGGCGGCTCTTCTCACACTGAAGGCCTTCCTTAATTTCCTGCAGGAACACTCCTCTCTGATTCATATGGCTCTAGTTTGACTTCCTCCTCTTTGCTGTCCTTGGAGAACCTTGCTGCATTATTTTATATGGTGCTATTGCCTCGCTTTATGGCTCATCCCTCAGGGAACACTGTGGATGAGTCCTTTTGTTCTCAGGTGACATGCCAGTACATATTCTGCACTTTTCATTATTATTTTTGGGGCTACACCCATGTGTGTTACAGAGCTGTGGGTCCTCTAAGCTGCTTCTGGTGCAAATAACAAAGAGTACCTCCTCGGTATCAACACCCCTGTAAAATATTTGGCAGCTGAGTGTTACTAAGATAGCTCCCCGAGCTGTGGTGCATCTTGTCAGTCTCACATGAGATGCCAGGACATTGAACTTGAGCACGAGGTGCCAGCACTTGAATCAAAACTAATTGCTGTAGGACATCACTGTCTGGAATGAAACCAATAAAGCTGAAGCCAGCAGAGAACAAAATCAGATTGGCAATTTGCGTGGGGGCAGCTCACTGACCTGCCTGCAAACAGAGCGGCGGGTTGGTTGGCCCTTCCTCAGCATGAGGAGCAATGCAAAACTTTTAAGGACTGAAAATTGACTGCCGTACCTCACTCTGCAGTATGCTCATGACATTGCACAGATTTTGAAGGTTGAGCCATGCAATGGCCCTCTTGGACTCATCCTGTTGAGTTACACAGTACCCGTGGTACAAAGGTATGGCACGTGTCCGTGGCACCTATGGTACCTGTCCGTAACAGCTGTGTATCCTGGCTTACAGCTAGTGGGTAGCTTTGGCACTCTTACCAGAGCTTCTGCCCTTAGGTCTGAAGTGCTTTGATGCTGGAGGAAAGTGGGACCACTGGTCTCAGCTGTGCAGTCAGTTTAGCCCTATGGTCCTGTGCTTTCCTTTAATTCTCATTGCTTTACTCCCCTCCCAGAGACATTCCTGTCATTCTGTGCATGCCACCAAAATACAGACAGGCAGTTTCTGCAAGGCTAAAGACAGGTAGCATCAAATGGCTTTAAGAAAACAGATGAGGAGTTTTAGAGCATGTGCTGTGATAGGAATCTTCTTCACCTGCTGTAGGGAAGAGAATACTTCAGCAGCTGTGTGTATAATTAGCACTTATCAGGCAGCGGGAAGGAAACAAAGGCTTGGTAATTTGAAGAAGAAATGTCCAGGGGAACGTTTTTTTAAAGGTCACATAAATCAGCTCCTGGGCAGCTGGGGGGGGAGGGAGGCACCTGGCAGCACAGCACAGCACAACATAATGCAGCATGGCACGGCATAGCATGGCACAGCCCAGCCAGCTCTAAGCAGGGCCCATGCAATGAAGGTCATGCAGGAGCAGAGGCTGGAAACTTGTGCACACATGGGACCTAAAAATCAGAAGTGAAGGAAGATGAGTTAGTAACTAAGCTGGAGTTTCTCTGATTCAGGAACAAGAATCTGATCCTCTTTCAGATAAAGACTATGGTGACATTGCTATTTCTTTCACCAACAGCACTCCTCTTGTGCCCTCACCAGGGCAGCAGATAATAAAAAAGCATTATCTCTTTGATTTGTTAATTTGAGAGAAGTCCTTCAATTCAAGCAGGTCTCTGCACCCTACAAAGCCCCTCGAAACCAACAGGCTCAGGGCTGGGGTGTCAAGAGGGCGGCAGCTGCCGTGGGGATGGGGGCAGAGATGAGAACCAGGGATGGGGATTGGGAAGAGCTGTGCTGCTTCCTTCTGCCAAAGTGCCTGGAGCACGTAAGCCTAAAAGAAAGTCATTGTGAGCCAGCAGAGTGCAGTGAGACCAGCAAGGCCTGGGCTATTTGCTCAGCACAAACCCCGTGCTCAGCCAATTGTTCGGCTGGCTTCAGCTGGACTGCGCTTACCTCAGTCCCACCTGATCTACCAGTTCTGCGCCTATTAAGAAAGGGGCCAGGAAATGTTTTTCTAGGAAAAAAGTGAAACGTGGACATACAAAGCTCTCACTAAAGCTGTGTGAGGCTCTGTTGGCCATATGCAGGTGTACATTCGGCTTTTACGTTGCTCAGGTAAGTGGTGTGCATTGCATGAACCGTCAGCAAGGTCACCCAAGGTAGCTGGATGTGCCCAGACATGTTGTAAATATTACAAAGCTGTGCTGTTGCTCTGCAGTCGATGCAGCCCGCAGTTAGGGATTTCTGTGCTCCGCCGTTATTAATGATTTTGTGCAGTGCACTTGCTTCTCCTGGGTGAGGAAATTGGTAATACGGCTGCATAGATCACTTATCTGTTAGTATACCTCTCCTGATGGAAACTGGGAGGGTGAAGCAATTGCTGATCACATGAGAGTGAGCGAGCAAATGCAAACATCTCAGCCTGCATCGCTATCTGGGAAAAAAAAGTAATATCCAGGGCTGACACAGAGGCAGATTGTTGGTCACTTAGCTCTGTCCTGATTTGACTGAAGCAATTTACGTCCAGCTTCCTTGGTTCTAGTGACAGGGAAGGACAAATTGCAGCTGTATGTAAAAAAAAATAAGTAAATAAATTACTTAACTGTGGTGCAGCTTGCTTTGTGTTAACTGTTTGGAGGCCGGTGCTCCATCCCAAGGTCTCTGCTGTGCCCTGAAATCCCACAATAGGAGGGACACCCTTGTCTATCTGGAATCCATGCAGCAATCCGTACTGTCCCCCTACAGACATCACTGGCTGTTTTCGGGTGCCCATAGAGCAGGGATTGTACTTCCCTGCGTACAGCAGGCGCTTTGTTCACACCCAGCCAGCAGCAGCCACGCCGCAGCCCTCAGCCCTGGGACGTGCCCAGCTTGTTGTGTGGAAAATGCCAGAGAGCTCAGGGTTAAGATAAGCAGTAGTGGCTTTTTTAGCAAGGCAAACAACTGCAGTGCCCAGGACAAGCTCTGCCTCTTTCCATGATGAGCAGTGCTCGGGCGTGCCAGGCATTTTTTCCCTTTCTGAAACAGAACCTCCTCTCCAGAAGCAAAATTAGAAAAGAAGAAGGAAAGTGTGCATTTTGTGATTTAAAATTCCACCTTAGAAGTGTTCACCATCTCATTGCATCTAAAGGTCTGCCATGAACATCAGAGTTTGGGTTCTCTGCAGCGTGAAGCCTTGAACTGGAGAGCTGAGGCCCTTGCTCCTGCCCTCTGCCAACAGCTGGATGGCTGACCCTGGAGCCGTCCTGCTCTTTTCCTTCAGTTCTTGACTCCACAGCCTTGTGGGGACAGCTCGAGAGCTGTTACATCTTCGTGTATACCTAATGTTGATTGGTATCAGTCCTTTTAGAGGGCCCATCCCTGGGCCCTCCATCTCATCCCAAGACCTGTGGTTGCTGCCAGCCCTGTGTACCAGGCTGATCCTGTGGTCCCAAATCAGCCACCAAAGTTCACACCCCCTTCCAATCCTCATTCTCCAGCAGCCTTTGACTGCTCTTCTCACTGTTCATCAATGGATGACAGTGAAGACTCTTCTGGAGCTTCCAGCCTCCCCGCACTGAAGTTATGGGGCTGTTAAACACCCATTGGCACTGGGCAGCCTGCATCAGCAGTTTGCATCCTGTGGTCCACCCTCACCTCCATTTTAAACATAAAGGCAAAAATGAAGTATACCAAGGGGAATGAGAAACATGGAGGAAACCAGATGGGCTTTACCAAGGTGTTCACTTCTAATGTAGTGTGAAATTTGTGGGTCCTCTTTCCAGTGGCACTGTGAAGGACTGCAATTTTGCCTGGCTCTGTCTGCCTGCCACCTCCTCTTGGCACATCCAAGTGAGATGAATGAACGAAGTCCAGACTGAGCCTTGTTGGAAAGAACACACGGTCTGCTTCTTAGAAGGATTAAGAATTCAAGAGTCACTGTCAGGTCCTGTAAGTATAAGTATGAGGCCCCAAACCCAGCAGCCCTGCGCTGTTGGTACTGAAAAAGCTCATTGGATTCTTCAGAGCAGGACACAAAGGGCATCAATCCAGCAGCTGCTGTGGCTCCGTGTCAGGAGGGGCTGTGTCAACAGGTAGAAAGTGCAGTGACCCACAGAGGTGGATTAGCATCTATTCACCCAGCGGGCAACTTCAGCCTGAAGATCTCTGAACATACAGCTCCTTTGCATTGATCTGGTTCAAAGTGCAGCTCAGAAGGGCTCGTTGAGAGCACCTAGGCAGCAGATGTCATCCAGGAGATAGCACAGGCTAGGAGTCTCAAGTCAGCCTGCTCTGAATTCAGATGTCTGATTCACAGTCCCACTTCCCCACTGGGCCAGGAGAGTTGGAATCAGATCACAGCAGTGTGAATCAGGACTGGAACAAGCTCTTCTCCAGACCATCAGGAGACTCTGAATCAGGTTGTGAAACAGCCCTTCCATCCCTGGCATGGATGGCCTGAGTCAGGGCTGAGCTGACACTTCTGTTCCTGAGCAGAGAGCATGAACGCGGCATGACAGCAAGTGTGCCTGGCTGGCAGAACGAGAGAGGAGAGACCCTCATTGTGTGGCTTGATTACAACTGCATGGGCACTTCAGTTCTCAGCCAGAACTTTTTCTGTAATGAAGTGGAGTTAAGATAGAGGAATATAAAGAGGAGTGTTCTTGAACAGTACTGATTACTGTTTTGAAGAAGGACACTAAAGACAACACTTTTGATCTTCCCTTGGTGATGCTCTGGTCCTAAATAGTACCTCCAGTAGTCTCATCATTGCCTCTACACTTAATTCCAGATAGCATAGTTGGTGCTGATTGTTATTTAGGTTTTAGGGATTCCTGCTGGAGGTGGGAGCAAGTGTGCTATGGTCATGTGGCAGGAGAACCTTGAAAAACACCAGCTAAGCATGAAAAGAAGGCCCCCTCCCTGCTTTGCAGAAGGGAGATCATCCAAAGTCACCCAAGGGCACAGCATGGACAGCTCAGCTTCAGGCTTGGCTGCTTTTACTGTTATTCATGTTTTGTTGTGCCAGTATGGGCTTCCTCCCTCTCCATAGTGGAAGAAGGGCTGCCTTCCTCAGCTTTGTCCTTTTTTTTGTCCATTCACATCATGCTTCACTTCACTGGTTTCATAGCAATGGGAGCAATTAGTGTGGACTGCATGCGCTCTTCTACACTCCTCGTCTTTATTACTGTTCATGACACTAACAGTGGTCTCTGTCTGGGATCTCGATGCTTTGTGTGACACCTACTGTCATCTGAGATGCATTTCCTTCCATCCAGGGCCACGGTAGCATCTCTCAAACTTCAGCTGGATCTAGGAGCTCCATGATGGAGCTTTACTGTAAGAGGAAGTGGAGGCAGAAGGAAAAATTGGTGAAAAGTGCGTGCTAGCTCCACCTGTGCACTCTGTTTTTTGGGTGTGCATGGGGCAGAACAACACAGCCAGCCAGCATTTCACCACTGATGGCTGTGAGATATCTGTAGATTAGCCACTATTGCCCAAAGGTTTTCTCTCCACCTTAGCTGTGAATGCGGCAGCCCGGGTCCTGCTCCCAGCCTCCAGAGTCACAGCAAAGGATATTGGATTGCAGCGGGAGAGGGAGGCCAGAGAGCAGCGCTACTGTGGGAGAGGACTTGTTATGGTTGGAGATGAGGCTGACTAATAGCTGGCAGGAATGAGAGGATATTTTGAGCAATCTGTGTAACCTTCTGTTTCCTTTACTTTTTTCCTATACTCTTTTCTCCTTCCATTACTTGCAGCTGTTATATCACATGTCTGCTTGGGATCTGCTCTGGTGCCCCTGAGAATCCCTCTGCTGCCTTAAGAGAGCTTTGGAAGGGGCTTCTACATAACTATCCTTGCAGCCTGTAGGAGAGCAGCCATGGTAGGCGTGAGCCAACAGTGGTGATCAGAGTGCAAGTAGCGAATTCAAAATAAAATAACAACTAAGTGGCAGCTGCACTCCAGAGTTCAACACAAACCAAAACAGAGTCCTAAAACAAGGAAAACCCATCAGGCCACTTCAGGCTATTGAAATGAAGTGCAATCATGATCTGGAGTGAAAATGAGCCCCATTTTCCAACTCCCAAATTCTGGAACCCTTCCAGCTCCCAGCTTGAAGTGCCTGCCACACCCACAGGGAAGCACCCTGCTTGTTTAATAATAGTTGACTTCTAATTTGAATCATTTCTAGAAGGTGTGTCCATAAGCAAAACATCATTCTACAGCCTTAATTTTCCTAGTTTTTCCACATAGGTCAAATTGGGATCTCAGTTTTGAACTTATAGATAGGCTCAAACTAAAAGCCACCCTTCCTACAGACTGGCATTACATCTAGCAGCTATCACCAGCAGCAAGAAAGTGTTATGGTAAGGAGTGCAACTGGAAACACTTGTGGACAGAAACAGCATCCCAGGCAGAATCCATAGAAAAGAAAAACACCTCATGGCCTTGAATGCTTAAGAAGAATTAAAACTCATGTGCATAAGATATTGTTTTCAGTTTTACTGGGCTAAAATGTAGAAGCTGGGATGCAATTAATGTAGTGATTATCAAGATGCCCCTGGGGTAGTGCAGCTGTCACGCAACCCCATTCCACATGGCTGATGCCTTTTAATTGTGAGACATCAGTACGAAGCTTTTGGAGCTGCCTAAATACAGGGCCCAAGCCTAGAAGCACTTGCAGTTGGCAAAGTGCTCCTCAGCCCTTTGCTGGGCTGGGCAGTGCTTTTCTGTGCCCATACTGCTTCTCATCCATGTTAGCGGCACAGGAACACCAGCCCAGGCCCCGGAACATGTGGTGGCCCATGTGCTGCTCCAGGTAGGATCGCTGAGGAGGAACGGAGCAGCCCAGGGCAGCCACCTACACGAGCTCCATCACCAGCTCTACAAACTAATGGTGTTTTCTACCACTTTTCCAACCACCATCCTTTCTCCTCATCAGTTATTAACTGTGTCACCAGCAGAACTTAGTTCAGCTGCCATGTAAAGAAGCTTTTGGTACCTCAAGTTAAGCAACAAGTTCTAACAGAAGGCAATTTTCCAGCCTGAACAATGCCCTCATGTTTAACTGCAGCAGGGAACACTTTGGTCCAATTCTTGCTTTTGTTTTGCTATAACCTTGTAGCATTGCCCAAGTGCTAAGTGCTTCTCAGAAGAATAATCTCTCCAGTTTCCAAAAGGATGGCTCTGGGGAGCACACCGGCATGGAGTTCTCTAGGCCTGGAAGGGCCTAAAAAGCAATGGGAAGAGAGGATGTTGGCAATTGGGTCTGAGGCTGTGGGGTGTGAAGCTGACGCAAATCAGCACACATGTGCCATCAGCAGTGCTGCGGGAAGGAAACAAGGGTTTATCTTCCCCCTGTTGTTTGAGACAACACTTCCGCTTGCAGCCTGAGCTCCGGTTCACGACATGTATTGATTGCTCCTCTGGTTTACTACTTGCTGCCCGGGGAGCAAATAACACCCTTTGAAATTAGCAGCCTGAAATATGGCAAGGCAGGACTTGGCAGGTAGTGATTAAGCAGCTCCCTGAGCGGGAGGAGGGCAGGAAACAAATGGCAATATACATGAGTGACGACAAGTACAGCAGGGAAGAAAATTAACTCATTGCAAGAAGGGATCTTTCAGCTGCTCCTGCTCCTGTCTTATGATGAGGTTGCCAGAGGGAGGATTCCTAAATCCCAGGCATGGGTTTATTGAAAAAAACACTTCAGCCTTGGAAAGTGGTCTCCAAGACACTGTCCTAAGAAGAAAGGAAGCATTGCTGATGAACCACGTGCCACAGTAGCACCTTGTATCACAGCTGTCCAGTTTTATGTTATATATACTTATATTATATTGCCCCTCTCAAGCACTTAAGGTAGTATTAAAGCCACATTTTCCCCATCCTTATCCTGACCTGGTGCATGTAGGCTCAGCTGGAAGGTCTGCTCAGAGGTGCTCTGCGCAGCAGTGAGCTAAATGGGTCATTTTTTGCTCAGCGGGTCATTCCTTGTAGTTAGTACAAGTAATTTTTAGACAGGAGTCCAGCTGCTGTACTGCATGGTACCATGTACTGCCACTGTGTCACCTCGAGCTCAGGCACCGTAATCGCATACGCCTGGTGGTGCAGGTGGATTTATCTGCTGATAGGAAGTATTTGCATAAGGCAGAGAGATTTTCTATATACATCCTGATATACGAGGAAATTGGTTCCTGAAATATTGGCAGAGAACTGGAGAGATACCACAGTTCCTATGTCATCCCACACTGACCTTTAGTCTCTCTGTCAACGGTACTGCCACTGTTGGAAGGGCTGGAAGGCGTTTCAGAGAGCTTGGGTGGAGGGAACAAGCAGCACCTGAAGGTTTTGAGCTGGCAATGGCAGGTCTAGCAAACACTGCACGTCAGGTGCTCACTTTGCAATTTCTTTGCTCACGTGAATTCAAAAGCCTTTGAAGGTCAAAGATAGAGTTTTCTGGTAGGGCGAAGGGGAAGGACTGTCTGCAGATAAAGTTTTCATCAAATGCAATGCTACTATAATATCAAAGTCCTCAAGGACAACAGGCATATAAAGATCTTATCACTGTTAACGATACTATACTTGCTCTTCAAAAGCACTGAGCAGGGTGCCCAAGAACACAGGAGTGACATTAAAACCTACAAATAATATTACAGTTCTTGCTTGGAAAAAAATTAACTGAGAATGCCAATTCTTCATCTTTTTGCAGGCAGGCAAAATGCAGAGAGCTCTCACGTACACGTAGCGAGTTGTCTGTGTTTCATGATGATGGACTGAACCTTAAAAGCAGAAGCTGAGAGAGAAAGCCCAGCGATGGTTTAGTGTGAGCTGAGTCCCCCAGGGTATGATTTCCAGGGGTCCCAAATGGTTTCCATTGCTAGTGCAAGCTGGCTTTCACCTTCTTCTGTGCACTCTTCCCCTGCTTCTGTGTGGGTATTTCCTCATAGCTGCTGTTTAGTAGCTTGTTGGACTTGCCTTGGGGTGAGGTAGGTGAAAGGCTGTATCCCTGTGCTCCAGGGACTTAGGAGTGAGGTGGAAGGGAAGAAAGCTGCAACTCTGAAGAGATGCAAAAAACACAGTAAAAACTGTTACTTAAATATGAAGTGCCAAGCTTTTAAAAACAAGGCATTGCTATGAATAAGAGAAGCTCATTAAGATTTTTTAACAGTACAAGCTCTAAGGAAGGGACATTTTCATTCATATCTGTGCGCTGCAAAGAAAAGTGTCTGAGGTTCCTGACATGTAGATTGAGAACAGGCTGTGTCTTAGGAAGATCTGGAGAAAAATGACCTAACACTTTTTTAGATGGAAGCATCAGACATCGAGACACCTGGACAGGTGAGCCAACCATGTGAACTCCTGCCTGGGCAGCAGAGATGCCAGGTGGCTGCACCCATCGCACAACCAAGAGCACCAAAATCCGGGGTTGGACTTTAAGCTCTTTACCTGCCCTGACACAGTGCATGGGGCTCACCACGTTGTACTTTCAGCTGAGTTTCGGTGCTGCAGCTCTGCTCTGGAGACCTCCGAGTGCTTTGCTTTCATGTTGCTAAGACGACAGAGTGTATGGAGAGCACATTTTGCATGGAGATAGGGTTAAATTATAGTGGATCATTCCCTGGCTTTCAAAAAGCTTGAACATAAATCATAGGCCTGAACGACATAATGTATGGCAGATCCTTGTTTCAATGTACAGAGGCATTCTGAAAGACATTAATTTACTGAAAAAAGCACCAAAAGGCTAGTTTTACAAACTACCCTTCTCTTTGCCTTGTGTATATTATCTATCATCAGATCCATAAGGCCTTTGCAGAGCAGAAAGCAATATTATAAAACAGCATGTTACAAGGCTAAATGGCGAGCACATTGCTCTTCCAGCAGGACAAAGCCACGTCCTGCCGTGTCCCCTGAGGTGCCAGGGCACAGCACCCTGCTGCCCACCCTTAGCTTTGCAAGGCTGTACCCACAGCGGAACATGTTTATTTGTGCAAACCTCTGACTGCTTTGTTTTCCCCAAATAAAGCCTTCACTGAAAAAGCCACCCTGAAATCATGTGTGACAGCATGTGACATAGGTAGGGCTGGGGAGGTGATTAAGGAGATAAAGTAGAGGCTGCTGACTGCATTGCCCTCATATACTGAAGTGCCAAAATGCCTCTTGGGGCACAAACCGACCTGCCCTGTGCTTCGAGGGCAAAGACATGAGGTCATTGGGAAATTTGTCCCTGAGTTGCCGTGGCCACAAAAGCCCCATGTGCCCTCCTGTGCCCGGCATCAGCCCCAAAGCACCGTGCTGCCTGAGGAGCGGCACATAAAAATGAGCCCTGAATGAGAAGCTGTGGGTGAGCTTTCAATAAATGCTTCAGAGCTGCTAGAGCTTGTGCTTCCAAATAATGTGAGAGGGGGTTTTTGAGCTCTTTGCCATATTGCTAAGTAGCTCTTTGTGTAAATGGAGATGAATTCCAGAGGGGGTTTAAGTACAAGGATCAGGAGCTGGAATCTCTGCTCAGCCCGTAGACATGCAGCTGTGCTGCCTGGTTTTGCTTCAGGTCCCAGCAAGGTGAAGGAGGGATGGGTCCTTCTGCTGAAGCTCTGGCCAATGCGATGGCTCATGCTCTCACCTCCTGGCAAGCTCTGAGGCTCTTGGGGAGGATGGTGAGAGCAAGGAGCGAGCCCAAGCTTGAGGTTTCACATAAGCTTGGTGCCGGTGAGAGTAGGTGGGCAGCCTGCCCGTGTTGGCTGGCACCAAACCATCGCTGCAATCCTGCTGAGATTCAGCAAACAATGTCACACTATGCATGATGGATGTGATTCCGGAGAGATCTTTCCAAGGACACTCATGCTACTCCTTCAAGCAAAGGGATGGGGAGCAGCATCCCCCAGGACCAGCACTGAACCACAGCATTTGTTAGGCACTTGGCTTTCCATGGTAGCTGTAGGATGGGGCTTAAGTGATGGGGTCATGCGAGTTTACTCCCTGCCCTAATGCTACTATTGCAGTCCAGAGGCTGGGTTTACTTCTCCGAAATTCTGTGAATTTTGGACTTGATTCAAGGAGCAAATCAACTGGGGACTTTCCATTGTTTGCAATGGTCTTCGAAGCAGCTGTTATTGTTCTTCATCATCTCCTGGAACATTTGGTGTAGAGTTATTGTGGTCTCCTGAGGAAACTCTGAGAAAACTTTCAGAACGAAGAAGCCTTCACATATTGGCAAAGCAATTTTTGGGTTTGTTCCCAGTGCAATAGTCATAGTCTTTCCTTTTCGCTGTCGTCACAGCCTTCAGATACACTTAGATTGGCCGTGGGTGAACTCAAGATTCATCTTCACAGCTTCTATATTTTCCTTCTTACCCTGCAGTGGTTCATGTCCACTAGTTCTAGGAGAATCACGTCAAATTCCACAGAAGTGTGAATTAAAAACACAAAAAAGGTCTTCATTCTCAAAATGAAATAGAAATGAATTGCTGCTGTTTAGTATCTCTATTTGTTGTTGTTGTTTTTTCTTTTGCAAAGAGTTTTCACACATAGCTCCATCTGTAGCCATTTTGCTGGTGTGCCTGGGCTTTGTCTCCCTCTCCATGTGGGAATGCTGGTGGCCATTGTTAGCTTTTTCCAAAGCTGTGGACTTAAGAGGTCTAGAAATCCACTAATTAGTTCATGTTTAATCTGCACGATCTGCAGAGCACTTCTGGAGTCTTGTAGATTTGTTCCAGCACAGACAAATTATGCTGATTAGATTGGTAAAAAGCCAAAAAAAATGCATAAATAGCAATTATTTTAAATAAATTCCAAGCACATAAAGACTGATTTTAGCCTTGGCTGCGGAAAAAGATTCATGCAAATTGTAGTGTGTGTTTATTGCCATTTTTTTTTCCTTCCAAACCAAGCGTAAGAGCCGGACTTTGGGCTGCTCTGGCTGCCTGGCAGAGGAATGGGGCTGCAGACACCTGCTCACAGCTGAGCCCCATGCTGGTAAATGGGCCAAGAACCACAGGCACATGGCGACCGCATTTATCCCAGCTCTGCACCATCAGCTGAACTCTGCTAGGAACGGGCTCTTTTTGGGGTGAAGAAAGGAATTTCAACACAGAACTTAAGAGCCTGGCCCCTTGGTTCATCACAAATTCAGGAGTGGGAGCCAAGAGGTTTGATCCCACGCTGCAGGTAGGAGGCTGCTCCCATCCTGGGATCACAGCATCGCTGCGTTGGTTAAACAGCAACAAGCAGACTAGGAGGGTAAACATGGGTGAAGAAAACAAATCAGGAGTAATTTGAATGTTTATGGACACAGCTGAGCAAGCCCTTTGCTTTTCAAAGGCTTTCCCATGTTTAGGAAACAAAGTCATAACAAACACCTGCCATCTCACAAGTGGGCAAACTGGAGTTTTGCAATATTAATCTAATCACCGGGGTCAAAAACACAACTGGAATTGAATCTGACATGCACCCAGCAGCCTGCCCCTGGCTGGGCAGGAGGCTCAGAGCAGCTGCCTAAGCAGGAAGGGGCTCACCCTGCCCTCTGAGGGGACGCAGGGGCTCACCCTGGCCCAGGCTACAGTGCTGCTGAGTCCTCATCTTCATCCTCCCCATACAGTGCTGGTACCAATCTTTGTATTACTAGATAGGTACTGCCCTCACCTAAGTAGCACTTTCCATTTACCCCTAGTGAATTTCACCTGTGCTTCACTGCCCAGTCAGTGGTAACAAGGCCTCACCTGTAAGGCCTTTCTGTACTTCATTACAACCTGTCCTGCCCTAAATAGCTCTGTGCCACCACCAGGCTTCTTTGGCCAGCTGCTCCCTCCTATCTCTGTGTCATTTACTTTGAGCTACATCAGGACGGATGTGTCAATGCCCGATGCAACTTCTGCTCCCCCTCAGCACTTCTGCTCTCAACCCTAAGGGCGTCATTCAGCCTTACTCATCTCTCACCTAATGGCTCCAAAAAGCACCTTAATTCTATTAGATCCCCTCATTTATTCAGGGCTGGCTCTACAGCCTTGGTTGTGTTCTTTTAATATTATTTTGGGGTTTATAATTCAATCTAACACTGGTATGTGCTCTGTAACAAAGCGGGGCAAGGAAGGAGGAAACCATGTTTGGAGTAATCAGCTGTCTATGCACTATTTCTGCTTTGTTAATTCTTGCTTGAGGAAATCGAGTGCTGTCTGTTGTTGTATGGAAGTATAACAAAATGTGACTGCCTACTGCTGGCAGCTCTGCGCTGGGCACAAGCCACCAGAAAGCTGTGCCACTTGGTCTGGCTGGGAAACAACGCAGGACCTACCCAGTCACTGATCCCCCTAATTCACAGGGGACTTAGGAGCGTTTTTTGTTCAGCTCTGATGAAAACAGTGCAGCACATAAGCCTCTTTGAGTCATCCTCTGCTATAAGATCAGCCATAAACAGCTGATTTCTGTAAGGCAGACATATTTATAGGTTTGGGACAGAATATAGACTTAAAAGTGCCACTTTTCTGCTTCAAAGTGATTGACTTGAATTTTTAATCCATATAAAATTAATTCAGCTAGTAAATGAGAATGGCTACAGAGTAAAATGAATTAAAGTTTCAGAAAATCATTAAGATTGATGTGGCTGCATGATCTGATTCAGCAGTGGGTTGTGACCTGGTGAACGCTGTTATCTAACTGTACTTGCATCCAGGTGCTGTGAGGACTTGTGAGCCGTGATGTGTTGCCAGGCAAGGGCAGGAACAGCTTTGCTTCAGAGGAGCTCCTTGCTGAGCATTAGCAGAGCAGTGCTATCTAGGAAGGAGCCACAGCCTGCGTAGCAATGGGGAGGATGTGGAACTTCAGGGCTCCGCTCTCCATCTTGCCTCTGACTTGTACAATGCTCTCGTGCATCAGCCACTGAGGGCTCGTAGTATGATGACTGCAGGGCTGTGTGATTCCCAAAGGTTGAAATGAATAAGGAAAGCCAATTGCTGCTGGGGCACAAAATGCCTTTTCCTTCTCCCTGCTGTGGATGCAGTGAGAACAACTCACTGGGGGTACAGTCCCATTTACAGACTCCAAGAAAGAAACCTTAAAGAGCTCACTGTTGCCACCCTTGCTCTGACATGTCCTCAGGCTGATCATCAGCTGCAACCACGTGCATTTCTGATCTCCCACTGAAAAAGGGCACTTTTCTCTCTTTTTAAAGTGCTGCTAAGACCACTGAGAAAATGTTAAAAATGAACGATCCTCCTGTGAGCAATAGGTAGTAAAAACTTGAAGTCCATCTCCCAAGAGGCTCAGTGTGCTTCTGGGTATATATTGTACTCGAGTTTTGCTGACTTTCTTAAATGCTTCCACTGTATTTGACAGAGGACACAAAACCACAGAGAACATGCAGAGATTATAACTGGTTTCTGAATCCAATTTCTCAACCCAGGTAATCAAATCTCTTGTGCCATGATCTTGCCCAGTTGTATACTGAAGAGGGTGATTCCTTTCTGTATTATATATAATTCTATTGTATGAGACCCTCAGTTAACTTAGACAGCAGCGTGGCTTTGCTAACAAGTGTGACACAATGTACATGTAATCCAGCAGGCTGACATGAATGCAGACACTTTCAAAACCTCTTCTGCTCTCACCTTTTCACTCCACCAGTCTAGAGCTCAGCAGTGCCCCTGCCTGTGTACACTGTTAAAACATCCTGATTAAACTGACTCAGTAAAATGCCAGATTACAGACATCCACACTAATGAGCATTTCTAATCCACGACTTTTACAGGGAACATCTGGAACCCTCTGGGAAATTGCCTCTTCATTGCACAAGTCCAGGAAGCCTTCTCCAATAAATCATTCTCTACCTTGCTACTGGTTCTTCCATTTCTTCCTTTGGGCAGAATTGGTTCTCAGATCCCTACAAATAGCTTGATTCTGATTTAGTATTTCAAAATAGTGCTTTAAGGACAATTTCCTATAACCTCATCTTCCTCAACCCTCAAGTGGAATAAAAGAACATCTGGCTCAGAATATTCTGGCACCACAAACTTTCATCCCACATTCCCAGCAACCAGCTAGCCTGAGTGCACACACCTGCATTAGAGGTAACGACTGCCGAGCTTCTCCTGACTCAAGGAAGGAGGGGTTCTCAGTTCCCAAAGCAACCGAAGAGAGGAATTCCCTCACAGACCTTCCTGTCCTGCACAGTGCCTGATCCAAAGGGAGGTTGCTCATACAGCAGTTTCTCCTGGCTGAGCAGGACTAGTCACATTTCATGCTGAAACAGTGTCAGTGCTAGCTGGACAAAGATGCAAAAAGCTTTCTCTGCTTGGGTAGCCGTGTCTGCTCAGCCAGCACCTCTGGAAGCTCTTGGTCCTGGGCTCTGACAGCTCCTGCAGCTATCTGGACCCCCTGAGAGTCATTCACAGCTTCAGTGGAACCATTCTTCCAAATCTCCCTCTCAAGAACAATAAAGGAATACAAAATTTAGCATCGACCTATTCAGCCCCATCTGAAATAACTTCAGGCGGAGGTCTTCAGCAGCTTAAGCGAGGCTGTGCTGCTGCCATGGCCACAAGCCATCTCCACGGGGTGCTCAGGGGTCAGGAGCTTTGCAGCAGTACACCCAGCACCTTGCAGCCGGTGTGCCTGTGGAGCCTCTGCGGTCGTGTGCCTGAAGTTGGGGTGTCAAACGATGCCTTACTCCTCACCTTGTGGGACAGCAGTTGTAAAGCAAACAGGAAAATGCCCGTGTTTGCCAAAAACCTGGCTGTGCCACCTGAGTCGCTTTGCAGCACCAGGAGGGGCTCATGCATGCATGCTCTGCTACCTTTGGGTTTGAAGGCAGGTGGAAGATGAGAGGAACGGATCACTTCTATGTATGGGAGGTGCAGATGTATGCAATCTGCCCTTGCAACCAGGTGAGAAACATGTAGTTACAGTGATCACTCCCACAGGCCCGTGCTCCCAGCTGCCTTCTGCAGTCATTTCTATCAGCACGTCAGTCAGCTAACCTCGGAGTTCAAAGCTGTTGCCCTCTCTCAGAGAAGAACAGCGTGTCCTGAGCAGTCAACAAAAGGACAGGGAGCTCATGAAGAGATATGCAGGTAAAAGCAAGGACAATTATTTTTATTTGACAATTTGATTCAAGGTCTATTTGTTCTCTGCATTGATACCGTTACAGATTCATTCCAGTTCAGAAGCTGTCACGTAAGGAAAAAGGAAATAATACAGTCTGGCTCCCTTCTTTTGGCATCTGAACAACGGTTCCTCAGGAGCACTCGGGAGGCCAGCAGCATGTAAATGCTTTCCCTCATGGTGACACAGACAGAACTTTCTGGTAGTAGAGCAACCCCCTTCAGCTACTCACAGCTGCACGTACCTTTGGTGCAACATCATCATTATGCAACACTGGCTCTCCCACTTTTCTCTCCTTGTGCCTCTTGTACTTGCGCAAGCAGAAGCTGAGATGGAGCCCTGCAAATGGTCTCTGAGAGCCCCAGCCCTCCTTTCCCGAACGTGCCCTGCTCCCAGCTGCATCAGAGGTGAGTTTGAGGCACTGGACACCACTGAACTGCAGCCCAGGAAGGCACAGTTGTCTCCAGTCTGTTCAGAAGAAACCTGTATGGCACAAACATGTGCTGCCAGCGTACTTGTGCACCTAATGATGCAGGTGGCTGGGATGCACACTAGTATTTACAAGTAGATCTAGACTTGCTGCATCTCTAGGCCCCCCGCCTTTCTGGGTCACCACGACTTCCGCAATCGTCCCGCTCACCAGGACTAATGGAGCGCAGATGTACTCTCGAGGGAGTGTGTGAACCAGAACCCTCCTCTCTGGAACACTTCCAAGCAAGAGCCATCTCCTCACCATCACGTAGCCCAAAGTACCTAAGGAGAACAGAGCAGGAAATTAGGCAAAAGAGGAAGTTCATACTGCTTTTGCTACATGATCCCTTTCAGTTTCTCAAGCACGATTTATATTCACATCTTCAGAGGAAAAGTTTTGTGCTAACAAGTAAGCAGGAAACAACCACAATGAGATATAGATCTGTGATGCTTTAATTAAAGCACAGCAAGACAGTGAACAACAGCAGGCCTCTCGAGTGTTTCACAAGCCTCACCTGAGTCATTACTGTTTGCCTTGTAGGTTGAAAGGTGTCTACGACTGCTGGCTTGGAGGGCATGGAGCACGTGGGACAAGCTGAACCCAGCTGTGAGGCAGAGGCATGTACTGGTGCTCGTCCAAAGTGAGGGATGCAGGTGCACAGCTAGCAATGAGAAGGTGGCCTGGCAATGTGTGACTGAACTGTGGCAGGGTAGGGAGAAGAGGTGTCTCATCCTAGACTGAAGACTAAAGTGTCTTAAAAGGAAAGCTGAGTCTTTGAAAGTGTGGCCCAGGCCCAGGCAGATTCAGCCACTGTGATGGGAAAAACCCATGTTTCTGATTTACCACTTTTGACAGCCAAGATCGCCAGAATGCAACAGGTGAGTGATCATAAGCAGAACTAAGCGGTGGTGCTTCTGGAGCGCGGTGCTGTCCGTGCTGGATGGGGGGGGGGTTCTCCCCATGACCCTGCCAGCAAAGCACCAGCAGGAAGCGGTGTGGTGCTGGCCATGGCAACAAAGACAAGAGGCCTTTTTAATATTGCAAAGACAGAAATTAAATCCTTCTCCTGTTACGCAGTGCTTGCCCTTCCTCAGCAGGGATCAAATCAATATGGGCAATGCAAAGTCAATGGTTTATTTCAAGGGGTTTTGAATTGGGCTTTGTAGACAAAGAAGCATCAGCCTTGTTTCAAACTCCATGAAGACACATCGGTATTTCCATTCCATGTCTATTTGTAGGACAGAAATGTGACTTTGTTCCTCTTTAATCCTGTTTGAATGTCAGAAAAAAAAAGAATCCAAGTCTAAGGCTCGAGTTATCCCTCGTGAAGGCTGGGGATCCCACTTGTTAGAAAGTGAGACTCACTTCCAGGTAAGCAGTCTCGCAGCATTAACTTTGTATTTCCTCGTGCCTTCTTCTGGTTTATGTGAGTCCCTCAGCATCACTTCCATGGTGGCTGTTCAAGCACACATAAACATGTGCACATGCACCTGCATGCACATCATTACAATACAGCCAACAAACCGTATCAACAGTGTTAGCAGTTTAGCACAAACCTGTCTGGAGGAAGTTAGCAGCAGCAGAAACAGAACTTTCACATCATTTCTGGAGAAAAGCTACAATGGTAGGCCTGCTTACATAACTGATTTAGTGCTACAGAATTGCTTTCTGCCTTTAATCTGCTCAACAGTTTATCTTTGCTGTCGTGATCGGTTGAGCTTTCTTTAAACCATTATGGATTAGCATTCTGCCATAACACGTTAAAAGCTTAGCTTTGTTTATTTTTGTCAAGAATGGGGGAGGGATATCAGGTTCAATTGCTCAGGCAGCAGGTTATGGATGGCTGTTTTTCTTACAATCAACAGATAAGGTGCCAAATGCAAGGCACAGCTAAACATTTCCAGAGATGGTACTAGTGGCTGCAGTATCTGTGAAACTGTTACAAAAAACCACATAAAATAAAAAGAAAAGAGAAACTTCAACATTTTTGATAATTATTTTACTCTGTAAATAATAAAAACGTAATCCAGCATTCAAAGAGTTCATCCCACCCACCAGCTTTTATGGAATCATAGAATCACAAGGTTGGAAAGGACCTACAAGATCATCTAGTCCAATTGTTCTCCCATTACCCTTGCTACCACAAACCAGTCTTTACTGAAGAGTAAATGGTCTAAAAGCTTAATTAATAAGGCTGATTGATGGTTTTACCACGTTTGCATTATTGTTGCCATTTGGAGACAAGTCCTGCCAAAAGCAATCTTACTGTCATTCAGCTGCAGGACAATAACGCACCATCATGCACATAAAACACCAAGTAAACTGCACCTCAGCCACACTGCTCACAAAGAGAAGTTCAGGTAACATTCCCCATCCATTCATGTGCATTTTCACAGTGTCACAACACTGGCAGCAGATGACCTATTGGAAGATTGTAGTACAAATCCATGCCTGATTTTCTACTATCAATTGATCGCAATACCGTTTTAGACCAAATCCAACAATTAGCACACTTATTCGACCTCTGTGTAATCCAAGTGATTTGCAGATGCCAGAACGGAGTAAGAGGCTGTGTTCCTGAGTGCTGCCAATAACCCTCTGTGCAGCTCAACACTATTCCAAAGAAACACTAATACCGTGACCTGCCATGCAGGCAACCGTACGGCTTTGCAACTTCCATATCCAAAAGGAAGCAAGGAAGCACTTCCACATTCCTAAAAGCAACACACACATGCCAGAGAAGTTTAAAAAGAGAAGTGTCTCATGGTGCTGTGATAAAAACATAAAACTGGGAAAGTCATTCAGAAAAGAGGAGGAAAAAAATCCATCTTGTTTGTGATCAGGGTGCTGTTTTACTTTCTTATCAGGAGGAATCTTCATCCCGCACATTCCAGTGAATGGCCACTTGCTATTACTTTGTCTTTCTGACGGCAAGCGGAGCACCGCTCCAGAGTTCCAACATTCCCTTGCTGCTGCTCTGGTTAATGCTTGCATGCTATTTAAACAAAGCATATTCCAACTAAATCTGACTATATATGGAATTCCCTGACAAGGAAAAATTTGGATGCCCTACAAAAAGGAACCATGAAAACAGCAAACGCACACAAACACACAAAACGATCCGAACTTCCCCAAGTTGAAGTGTACTAGAAGAGGCTCTTAGTGGCAAAGGTCAGGTACCCAGTGTGACCCACCATCTCCCTCAGTGGCACGCCACTTTTGAACTGCACCGTTCCTTGCTGCAGATTAGTGCCTGGGCTACCTTGGTTTGATGGGTTGCTGCTGTCAAAGCCAGCGCTAGAATTATCCTCAGCTGCTTTTCCAAGGTCAGGGATTTGCAAGCTAATTGTCCTTACATTGTATACTCGGAGCAGAACTTCCAAGGTGTTAATCTCTGTAAAACCGTACTCTTCCATTGCTAGGCAGGTTCTCTGGACTTGTTCGATGCAGGGGGAGAAAGAGCAGATGCGGCCACCTGCAAAAGAAGACAGGTAGTAGATAAGAGGGCAAAAACACAAATGAAGCACTTCTTCTCTTTTTTCAAATTCTCCTGGCTTCGTGTAGAATTACAATCAGGAGTTGGACTCGATGACTCTTATGGGTCACTTCCAACTTGGGATATTCTAAGATTCTATGAATTATACAAAAGTAAAAAGATTTTCTGAAAGAAAATCTTTGTCAGGCAACTCTGTGGGATCAAAGTGTCAGCATCAAGCAGGGATGACTTCACAAGACTCTTTAAAAACTGCAGTGGTAAACTCACTCATCTTCCAAACCCACTGTTGCCCACCACACTTGTTCATGATAAAACTCTTTAAGTCAATCCCCTCAGAGCAGTGCCTCTCTTGGAGTCACTATTCACTGCTCTGGGCCGAGGCACTGCTCTGAAGCTGGCAACTACACAAAGCCAGAAGTCATTCTCCACACACTGTACAGAGCTGCCTTCATTAGAATCTAAGTGTGCGTGCACACACGCTCCGACAAAAGCGGCTGTGTTTATTTGGGAACGATGGTATGCGTGTACAGAATAAAGTAATCTCTCCAGGCCATAGATGGAGTGCTGTTAAGACTTTACCCTTTTAGTCAAGCTGACTAGCGTGTCTCTTGAGCATTAAAATTTACTGAATACCACATCGGGCAGTTTTGCAGCAAATGCTCCAACCCCCTAGGACAGGGCTCTTAGTGACAAACTAACACACACCTCCTCCTCTGCACCTGGCTCAGTTTGGATTCCACATTCATTCAGCACGCTAATAGGCTCCCTACAACTTTCTGCTGGCTACAATGTCACCTTAACAGCTGAGAATAGAATGATTGAGATTTACTCTGAAAAGCCACAGCCAAATCAGATCAAAGAATTATAAGGACACTGTCTGCCATAAAGCCAGGGCATGTGCTTCCACCCAGGACACAGGCTGCCCTTCCTGAAAAGCTTTTGTGCTGAGGGAGGGAGCTGGACAATGCGGCTTCAGCCACTGTTTCACTTCTTACAATTAGATGAAAATGTGTGCTGACCTGATTTGCATTCCTTCCCAGCCCTCTCCCAGGCTCACGCCGTTGAGCCTCCCAAGCCCTGTTGTCTAAGCAGTTAAAAAACCCGTGCAGCTGAGAGCAAAGCATCCTGCTAAAAATAGAGGCAATGCTGGGACTACACGAGGCCTGCTTTATCTCAAACTCGCTCTTTTTTTTTTCCCCCCCTTTCTCATTTCTAAAGTCACATCTCTAAAAAAAGAAAGCATCAGGTCTGAAAGTGTCACTGTAGCACTCCAGTTACTGCACAGCAATGATGTGCAGGGCACTGATTGGGGAAGAACACTTTCCATGACCATTAATCCACCACACACTAAGCAGGATTTAATTTGAGTCCTGGGATAAAGTCTCTGCAGCCAGCAGTTCTTACCATGCATCTTCAGAACAAAGTACCCCAGACAAGTAATTCCCCGGAGTGACAATTAAAGAACAAATCTAATAACCACCTGCAAAATTAATGCTGGTATGTGTCACTATTAACCAACTCTGGGGATGCCAATTTAATTGCGCACCCGCTCCGTTAGTTCCCATGAAATTAGATTTATATGTTTATCAGCGTGGCCAGCACTACCAGAACTGCATCCGACAGCTCATCCCTCCTGGCCAGGGCAGTATACATTGCTGCCATGGTTGCAGGTATAAAAGAGAAAAGCTCAGGAAGAAATTTCTGTTACATAACTAGAAAGTTACTATAATGGACATATGTTATAGAGAACGATGCCATATTCTCATTGTGTAGGGAACTGAACAAACGTCTAACTTAGCTAAATGTCAGTTCACAGTAACTCTTTGTCTGCAAAGAAAGAATCTGCACTGAGATCAGAGACTTACTACGATTTCATTCAGGCTTTTCATTTTTTACATTCGTATTGAAACAAAAGATGGCAACATATTTACATTTACAGCAAACCTGTTCTCCTTATTTACTCTGACTGCAAGGATTTCGAGACATCTTTAGGCACAAGCTGTGGATTTACAGAGGAAAAGTAAGAAGCCTGCACACAACTGCAGCAACACAAGCTGCAGACCCACCTACATCTCTTGTCAAGCCTCCAATTAAAGCCAGAGCAACCTTCATTTTGCCTTACGATGGTCAGCTGAGCACAGCATGGTAGCACCAAACTTGGTGTTGATTTATCAGGCTGCCTCCTCACAAAGCTGCTTGGGGAAGCAGGGCTACAGAAAATGCTTCTGAACTTCTGAACCACTGGGTAGAGAAGAAGGCTCTTGTGATAGCTGACATCCAGACAGCATCTGTCAAACAGGCAAGGGGGTCTTCTTTGCTGTCTCCTCTCCACACCGCCCTGCAGGCTGGGTTGGACTCATGGGCTGAACTCGTTTCATTAAGCAGGTGTTAAGAAAAGGTTGGAAGGCTGCAATTAGCAGAAGGCTTTAAGGTAGAAATGAAATTGCAGCTCCAGACTTACAGAGACTGCCTAAAATAGATTTGGGATGCTTCATTTGCCACGGTGTTTTTAGCTGCAAAAAAAAAAGTGGACTCTGAGCAAGAGAAAAGCAGCAGTGAGAAGGACGTCTCTTCTGCTGAAGGAGCAGGACTTCTAGGTGCAAGCCAGGTTCGAGCTCCCCTTTTAGGAAAGCTACCGCTCCTAAGTTTGTTTAATGAGACCTGTGTGTCATCATAAATGGATACAGCAATTATCTGAGATTAATCCTGTTCACATTGGGAAGCCGTGTGAGCTTTTTGATCTGAAGAGCTGTCTAAAAATGTGTTTATTCATGTATAATGCATCTGACAAGTGCTAAAGAAGAGAAGAAAATAATGAGTCTGTATTAAAGACTTAAATTTCTTTTTCCACCTTCAATTTTACAGAGAGTGAGTTTGTTTGAAACATTTAATGGAGAGGTTAAATCTGAGTCTGTAGGCTGGAAGGTGCCCACACAGTCCTGGCAGTCGCTGTAACCAGCAGTGGGGTCAAGAGCCTATGAAAATTAAAGTACAATTGGAACAATTAGGGGAAGAGGAAAAAATAAAAGAGGATTTGCATCTACAAAGCACTGTACATTTTTTTAAGCGTGGTACTGAAAGTATCTAATTAATAATCAAGAGACACACCTTGCTATCTTCACTAGAGATTAGTGCCTTGGAAGTTGCTCCTCCTTCCAGCACAGTTCTTGGCATGCTTCTGTGCAACTCCACCAAGCAACTGCATTTCTGGTTTGTCTGAGCAAAGAGTAACACCTCTACTGGTTCTACTTACCTGAAATCTGCATTAGGTATCCGGCATGGAAAATCTGGCAGTGCTACCCAATTGACACAAGCTCAATGCATCCATCCTCGCGATATGAAAACAACACGCGTCCAAGTGACGTGCCCTCTCTTTTGCAGGTTGCTGTATGCGTCACAAGTGCTCTGCTAGGTTTGTTCATCATCACAGTATTACTCAGAGGATGTGAAAAGAACATATGTAGTGCAGCACTGCTAAGTTCCTGAGAAAATGGCCCATAATTTTGGAAATGGTTCTGTGACGCAGAAAATGCAGCACAGCATTTTTATTTCTGGTAAGAGAAGACAGCTCTGGGTTTTGGGATTTCAGTGCATTGTGATAATTGGAAGATTATGTTACAAAGATCCCATGGCACGATCATTATGTAGGGGCGAGGCAGGAAAGTCACAGAGCAGCATCACTGTGGCATTTACTCCGTGCTAGTAGGACACTAAAAATATTGCCTCTGCAAAAGGGGACAAAATGTCCTCTAAATGAGTGTGCTCGTGGGCGATTTGATGCAGCTTCCCTGACAAGTGAAATTAGAGGATCGGGCTGTTGGAAGAATTAAAGGATGTTTCTTGATTCAGAAAAGAAAAATTTTTGCAGATCAGTTGCCAGCTCATTAACGGGAGCTCGATGCCATTTTCTGCAAATGTGACCTCAACCTCTGTGTCTGTAGGTGCATCCTTCCTAAGCAATTCATTCCTACTGACTGCTATGGGGCTGGCAAAAGCATGCATCAAAAATGAAAAAAAAAAAGGAAGAAGTTGGCACCAGACTTGTGAAGAAAATCTAACAACTTCCTTTAAGATTCCCTTCATCCCCAGCTCCTTTCTACAAGCTGTGCAAAGTCCAACAATTTTGGCCAGCATTCCACAGCATGGATTACAGTGCAGGAATCCCGCTTAGCTCGTGACATGTGAGAGAATCACTTCTGCTTAGGCTGCTGGGCCAGACCCATTGTGTGCACCTGAGCTAAAAATCCCCACGGCCTCAGCTAGGTTAATGTCCTCCAACAAGATACACCAGCCGTGCTTAGCTCAGCAAGCAGTGCTTGGGAACCAGATGGAATTTGAGAGCTAGCACCTACTTCTGATCCTAGCGGGGCAGCTCTGCGCTAGACCAGATGGTCCCTCAACACTGGGAGGTTATGTTTCAAACTATCATAGAATCACAGAATTGCTTGGGGTGGAAGAGACCTTTAAAGGTCATCTAGCCCAACTCCCCTGCCATGAACAGGGACACTTACAGTTAGATCAGGGTGCTTAGAGCCCTGTCCAGCCTGACCTTGATTATCTTTAACTTCACCTTGAGCAAATTCTCCTTCGAATCAAAGCAGGTGGCACACTAATAAAGGCTGGTGATGATGTTTTACAGGCACTTATGGCTTCATTCATTTATTCCCAAACAACCTCCTATGGACATGAGAAGCCTTGATACCATCTTGAGTACCACCTGCATGGGTGGAGGAAGAAAGTCTAGACAGCACACTAGACTGGCAGGCTCCACTTCCTGCCCTAACACATTCCCTGTGTGTTCCTGAGGCAGCCCAGGCCCAACCAGCAGCAGCCTCACGTCGCTGCCCTCTCGGCGTGGTTCAGCCTGGGGGGCTCCCAACCAAGCTGCCACAGAGGTGAGACTTGTGGCTGAAGATTTCAGCTGCTCCTCAAAGCCATACCTGGGTGGTTTGAAAATGGGACCATGAATAACCTCTAGGGCTCAGGAAAACCAGCCAGTGAGAATTTGTGCATGGAACTGGTATTCCCTGAAAGCACCGGGGAGGAGGAAAGCAAACCTAAATGAAAATTTAAAGTAGCAAAGCCAGGCCATGCCTTACCTACACCACAGGCTACCCGGAGCTTGAGGTGTTATTTATTTGCTTATACAGCAACCTAAGAACCAAACCTGGCAGGTTAGGACAACAATCAATGGCTATGCTAGAGGAAAAAATGCAAGCAAGACTTGTTGTAAGTCCACGTGAACTAGCAATACAAACAAAAGACTTTGGAAATGAAAAGCAACTACCTCTAAGAAGAGCAGAGTATTCCTAAAGGGTTTCTGCAATGGCAGAAATACAGAGGCTCATACTGGGAGGTGTTTGGAGGGAACTTCCGCTGCAGGGCTTTTTGGAGAGGCCTGACAGAACCATGTCACTGGATTCAGGTGAGATCACACAGATCACTATTTGACAAACTCATAATTTAGGGGCTTTATGGAGAGAGGAGATGTAGATTGAACATAAGAAAGAAGCTTTTGTACAATAAGGGTGGTGAGGCGCTGACACAGGTTGCTCAAAGACATGGTGGATGCCCCATCCTTAGAAACAGCCAAGGTCAGGCTGGACGGGGCTCTGAGCACCTGATGGAGCTGTGGGTGTCCCTGTTCAGTGCAGGGGGGTTGGACTCGATGGCCTTTAAAGGTTCCTTCCAACTCTTAACAACTATATGTATATATGTATGAAATAGGCAATACATGGAGAGCAGAGTAGGTGGGTACAGAATTATAATCAAAGCACTACAGTATTCAACTGGGAGACGACTGAGTCAAAAGTTTCAGGGTATTTAAGTACTGCAGGATGTGGAGGATGTTTCTGTTACCTCTCATTTTTTTCACTCTGTTAAATTATTCTTTTTTTTAAATCTAGCCTGAAGGGGTTAACAGCAACTTGGCAAAAAACCACCAAGGTCAGATACTGCTATGACTACAGAAAAGCATTCATCAGCAGATGCTGCAAAAGGAAAACAGTGCAGGTCTGGAAATGAAAGCAAGTTCTGCAGTGCAGCAGGGCCTGAGAGATATTACAAGCAGCATTTCTGCTTGAAAGCGTGACTGGTGAAATGAGCACAGAAGGATGCAGCTGAGATGCAAGCCTGAGCATCAGCAGAGCGTGTCACCAGAGAACAAGAACCTTGGAGTCAAAAACTCTCTGTGCATTTTTATCCTTTTAGCTCTTCACAAGTTGGCAGTGCATTAAACGGGAGGCCAAGCTATCGTAAGCAGCATATTTACAGCCTACTGTTAGGCATAACGTGAGTGATAAATGTACTCTGTGAAGAGGATCATTAACACTCAGCCTACTAGGAGCTGCAAGACTCAGGATCTTGAGCATAAGTAGGAGAGAAAATACTGATTTGATAAGCATTTGTTGAGGTCAAGAACTCTCTCTTACACACTGTCTCAGCTGAAAACTCTATAAGGAATATTGTGGTTCTAAAGAGGAGGTTAACTGATGCTATATATTGAATTCATAAGTACCTTATGACCTCAGTGAATGAATGACCACTACCTGGCAGCACAGATGCAGTGTTTACATTGTGCATCACAATAAAACCTGCCACTGATCCTGTCCAGATGCATGAGAGAGGCCATGGAGGGAAAAGAGTGCAAGGGCTCATTCTCTCCAGTGATGCCTTATCACCGAAATGGAGGTGAGCAGCAGCAGTATGTGCACAACCTGTTCTTACTGCAGAGGAGCTTTAACTATTTGAAAACAGAAGCAAGCAGCTTCACCCTTTGACTGGTGAAATGCACATGATGTCATTTTACAGACAAAAATAGTGCAGGGTTTTAAATATTTTTAATGTTGGCTTAGCAGGTGTAACCTTGTAGCACAGAAAAGCGTAGCCAAGGAGTATTGTCAGTTTGGTTCTGTAGTACCTTTTATCTGCTTTTCAAATGCTGGAGTGAGACAGGGATTCAAACCTCGGAATTGCTCAAGCAGCCCTGCTCAGTATTCTAAACATGCACCACTTAAATAATTCAAATTGGGCTGCGCAGTGCAGCGCCTTCTAAGCTGGGAAGTCAGCTGAGTGTTCTGCTCACTAGATTAGATAATTTGAGCATGGGAAGGGCATTGTGCAGTGCAATGAAAATTATTTTTCTCCCAGGACACACTGGAAAGCAGCTACGAACTCAGCTGTTACCCTTGCAGGTACAGAGTGCTAATTAGTCTCTTTTTATTTATTTACTTTTTAAAGAATGTGTTGTATTGGAAAGCTACCTTGAAAATTTTCCATGGTAGTGCAGGGAGCCTGCTGCCTGGGTTGGTCCTGGCTCAAGCACGTTCAGTGACCTTTAAGAACAAGCTTAAATCCTGTGATTTAGACCAAGCAATTTACCTAAAGTCAGTACCCTGCTAAAGTCGTGTCCCAGCGTGGGCACTGTCCTGCACTCCGTACTCTCTTGATTAGGAAAGTCACTTCATAGCCTGGCAGAAGTTAGCTCAGATTCACACCGGCGCAGTTACATTGGTAGAACAGCAATCAGGGGAAAACTTATCTCAGGATAGGAGAATGGTTTATTCCCTACTTTTCAATAGGGAAAAGATTTATTATAAACAGACAAAGCCCATCCAATCCCACAATAGCAGTCCCCACTTGCTGTCACCATCCAGGAACAGCTGGCACAAGCTGGAACAACCTTTAGGTTCAATTCCTGCTGCAGCCAATGTCATACTTCTCATTAGCTCTGACAGCAGAGATTTAAGGTAGAAATCAGCATGCATATTTAAGTATAACCAGATTTTCTTTAACATTATTGATGTGGAGCATTATTGAACTGGTCCAATCTGCAGTGATTGATGTAAAGTGATTCTGAACACCTTTTATACAAACACCTTTCCACTGAAGTGCCAAAGAAATTTGCTTTCAGCATTTATTGTTGCTGCTGCCTCCCACACACCCTCAGATCTACAAAATGCACTAGACAAAGGTTCAAATGTTGTTTTCTTTTATAAACTGAGCATTAATTGTAGCAGCTAGCACAGACCTGTAGGAAAAAGTTGTTCTGCTCTTTTCAAATCTTTCACTGCAAATTGAAGACCTCTTTTTCATCCTTTGAAATGCTTAGAGACTTTGACATTTGAGAACAGCAATCACATAATGGAAAGGAGCAGATCTAGCATATAGCTGAGAGGCAGAGACGGTACTTCCTAAAAAGAGCTAAATGCAGTTACCTTCAGCTTTTAACGCTGACTTTGCATGTCCAATGGCTTCCCATGGAGACGGAATATCCAGGAACACAGCGTCTGCAATGTCTGAGACACCAAACCCATTCTTGCAGACATCCTGGTTGGTCACAGTGACCAGATGCTCTACTCCATGCTCCCGAAATTCCTCCTTGGCCTTCTCAGCCCTCTGTTGGTGGAACTCCACTGTGTACAGGTGCCCTGTGGGAGCCACTGTCCTGATGAGAGCATGGGACAGGGATCCACTGCCTGTACCTAGAAAAGAAAAGCAGCTTGTGAAATGCCTTTTGATAGTGCTACACATTACTACAGCAATCTTCTTCATTAGTCCTGTTTAGAACACTAAATGAAAAACAAAACGAACGGGAACCACTGGTTAAATTACCAAAAGAGAACAGTCCTTCCCTCCCAAGGAGAGATGGACCAGATGACCCAGGAAACAGTTTTGAGGGTCCTCAAAACGTTAATTAAAAATCTGTGAGTAAAAAACAATGCCAAGGGCCAGCAATATAGCTCTACAAAGGGCCACGGGAGAACATCTGGAATTAAATGCAATGGGAAAATATGAAGAAAATTAACCATAGATTTTTTTCTCCAAGTGCAAGGTTCTTCTAGGATAAGAAGAGAGGAAGGCAAAGTTCAACATATTTTCAAAACCTTACATTTCATTAAAACAAGAAAGAGATGTTGGCAAGAGCCCATGTTTGAAAACCCTACTGGTACTATGCAGACAGCATGAAACCTGTTTTGCCCAGGCCTCTTGTCGCACACCGGCCATCCTCAGCGCACCCTGAAATTACCCAGAATGGAGGCCCCTGGGCTCTCTGCAGTCACACCACCAAGTGACCTGACTGCACAGGTGGCTTACCTGTACAAGTCTACACTGTCTTAGTGAAGTCTAATGAGATCCACCACGTACCCGAAACTGTACATAAGCACGATTACCATGTACAGTCACAGACTAACCATTAAGATACAGACTTTTTCTTGTTTGAGCTTGGTAATTTGGGAAACTTATTTTTAATGATCCATTGGCATGTTAAATACATAATGACTAATAACCAACATTTTCACTGAAGAAAACACCCATATACCGACTCGTATTGCAGCTTACTCACTGAAGTGGCATTTAGCAGAATAACCCACCAAACTCAAAGCCCCACAGCAACCCCAAATTATCTGTGTTTATTGATTTATAATTCTGTACTTGGAACACACTTTTCCTGTAGAAAGAAAATCTATTTCTAGCTATCCTCAGTGACTGTTCAGGGTAAATTTCAGCCTGAAGCAAGTTCTTTTAACTACCGCAAATCTTAAAAACTATTGCTGAAGGACAGAATCTGAAGAACAGCGTAAGTGGAGAAAGCTCAGAAACCAGCAGAGAGGAAATTAATTAGGGGACTCAGAGGTTGGTCTGCTGCCTAATTGGAACAATACTTTCCTGACTCGGACAGGAAGTCAGAGTTTAGTGACAGATCCAAGGTCCTTGCCCTCTAGTCACATAAGGGGAGAAATATTGCTAAGGCACTGGATTTGAGCTGACAGCTCTGAGAAGGGAGCCATGCAGACCATGAAGAGCTCAGGGCCCGCGTTTGACATGAGACCAACCGAACACTCTGCAGAATGGGCACCATTTCTCTGCTTCCCTCTGGGAGGGCCCTGACCCCGGCAGGCACAGCAGCACCTCCCCCAGCTTTAATGGGAGGGAAGACCTCAGATTTTAGCATTGGCCTCAAAAGGTCCGAGAGGAGAGTGAAACTGGAACATAAACATTTACTTAATGTGAAAATTCATGCATCCACACCAGTATTACAATAAAGCAAGCAGAAGACAGAGGGCAGTTACCTGTGCACATGTGACAAATTACTCACTTGCGGTACCAGCTGGCTCTAAATATTGACACAAACTTTTCACTGGTCAAAACAATTAATGGTATCATGGCAGCCACATGGCTGCAAAAACTCAATAATGTACACACATAGCAAAGAAACAGCATTTCACTGTTTCTTGTAATGACAAAAGCAGGGATGCCCATAGGACGTTAAAATGACTGAAATCTGCCATTATGTTTCACACCAGAAAGGAGGACTGCATGACTGAGAACTTCTGCAATCCTACAGAACGTAATTATTTTACCTTCCTAGTGGGCAGTGCTGCTGACTTTTTGCATTGTTCTCAGCTCATCTGTAAGAGTGAATGGGAGGTCTGCCAGCACAGCTGGGATGGACGCAGAAGAGAGGCAGCTTGTGCACGTATCCAGTTTCCTTGTTCATATTCTTTTACATTTTTAATCACTTTCCCTTTAAATCTGCTTTTCAAAACACCAGAGAAGACACAGTTTGTCTCCTTCCTACGAAATCCCATTACATTGTTTTGGTTTATTTTCCAGTACCTTTTTTTATTCACAAACACTCCAAAGCCAAACCCAGCACCAAAAACAGGATGCTGGAAGTCATCGCTCGCGGGCGTGTATTACAGACTGAGCTTTTGTCAAACAAGGTTGCCAGGAATTATTTGTTGTTGACTGGCTACTGCAAACATGAGAATAATACATACACGTCACATTTTACTCTATCAAATTCTCTCAAGCTGACATCACTGATGAGAGTATTTCTGAAGATGCTGCCTGCCTCCTCCATGACAACACTCTCAAACTGCAGGAAACAAAGAACAAGGTGGCTATGAATCATCCACCATTGCAAAATTTCTCCTTTTCTTGAAGAGATCAGAGATTCTGAACCCAATCCTGTGAAATGATGATGACCTTCGGCTCTCATAAGCCTGACAGTTAACACACTTGTTGTGGTTCATCAGGAATATCCTCATTGGGATCTGGCAGTTCAGCACAGCTCTGCACTCAAGCACAACTCCTAACGCTGTCTACAGAAGGCAGGTTCAAACCTTTATTTCTCTCATGTTATAGAAGGGGAAATTAATGCTTATTTTCTCCTCCTCCCCTGCGAACCTGCAATATTCAACATCGGAGCTTTCCCACCACCTTCTCCTTTTCCATTTCTCTCCATCCATCTCTGACACCTCTGAGCTCAGAGGAGTGCTTTTACCCTCTCCCAAGGCAACAAAACCAGTGCAGATTTAGAAGGATTTATATCCTAATGATGGACACCTCAGTACCTATTGATACCTGCTTCTGATTTACAGACAGCAAAGTACTGATCACATGAACAACCCAACAATTCCCCTGACCTCAAAAAGATTTGTTCTTCTCACCTTCTGCTCATTCAAGTGACATGTTTTCCACAGAGAAGCCTCCACACACCTCAGCATCACGAGGCAGCATCCACACTAAGATCCTCATTCACTAAGATTACTCATTTCAAAGCTGCAGCAGACAACATCTGACCCCTTCAGAAATAACACCTGCTACTTCAATGCTGTGTAGATACATATCAGGAGAGCAGTCGAGAGAAACACAAGCATTCCAACAGCATCAAATACAGCACTTGACGGAGAGCTGAATAAGAGGGAATGCACTTGCACTGTTTTCTGCTTAGTCTGGTTTTCTAATTTGCTTATCCTCCTGGAATCCCACCTGTGCTGTAGACACAAGAGACCTGATTTTGTGTTCTACTACATTTTCTCTGTGCTTGCCTACCCCCAACATTTCCCTTTCGTGGGCTTTCTCTTTTTAAGAAAGGAAGTAAAACTGTGATTTCGAACCCATAGATGTTTACAGCTGTGCTTATGCAAAATATCTGCCAGGTTTATTATGGCAGGTTGTTATCCAAACTAAAGCTGAGGAAGCTCTTAAGTGCATACATTGGTTTATATAGCACAAAAACAGGAAATGCGGTGTAATTAATTTCTGGATCGATGCAGTATCTAGTAACATTTTAATAGAACTGAAGTATCTGCTGCAATATTTGGCTACACAAGATATTCTAAACTGGGCAAATACGAGAAAACAATCAGTGTTGCTGTATTAGTCTCCTAGCTACCACACTTAAACCTAGCAAATAATAAGACGGGTCATGAGTCAGCCATGAGAACGGATGGAGCCTCAAAACCAAAGGAGAATTAATCTTTAGGCACAGCTAAAAACTCCACAGCCAGTATATGACAAGAAACACAGCGCAGAGGAACACTGCTCACTGTACATGACAAGTTTACGTAACAGGAAAAACGTTAGTCATTTTTAGTGGATATATGATGAGATCTTAAGCGATAGTTCTAACTCAGAAGTCATTCTGTGAGGGCAGTCGGGCACAAATCATGGTGGAAGAGGTGAGAAACTGCAAGACCAGGGACAGAGGGGGGAGGAGGAGAGGGAGGAGGGTGTTTCAAGGAAATGGCCTGGCTACTGCAGGAGGAGGCGGCGCATCAAGAAGTTCCCCTTACAGATGAGCTCCTTCTCTTGCCTTTCTGCTGTGGACATGCTGCCCAACTGGGCATTTGAGGAAGCAGGCTAGAGGCCAAAGAAGGCCACTGTTCACTGGATTCAGGAGCTGGGGAAGGATGGCATGGAAGTTTCCAAGGCTGGCACTGCCTACAAAAGGAATGGGAATGTGAAGACTGAAAAGAATTTGCTCTTAGAGATTCAAGAGGCAGAGTTCTTTAGGGAGGGATCTTCTGCAAAATGGAGGTGATACTGTGAAGTTCAGAGCTGCATGAGAAATGCACTTTGTGGTCAAATGAAATAGTAAGATGAAAGGAAGCCCGGAAAATCTGGAAACAAGCACTTCAGGGTACCAACAGCATTCCTCAGCCACAGGGCTGCACCCATCGCAGCGATGCCTCATGTGGCCACAGTTCTGCTTCAGTTCTTTGGTATGTCAAGAGAATACTGTGTTCTCTGACGTTGGTACAGATGAGGCTTTTCTTCTATGTCAGAAGGTGTTATAAAGAATCACATATTTGAGTTCTTCTCTCTCTTATTTGCTAAGAGGCAGATATGGGAGACATTATAGAACTTAATTAATATGAATACATCCCTAAATCAAATTAATCGTTACAAAGCTTTGGTGTGTGCACAAAAGATACAGCTGCAGAGTTTACATACACTTATGCCACAGAGATGGTGCAGACACGAGCAGTCAGAAGAGTCATAGCACTACAGCTGACTTGCTGGGACTCCACAATAATCTATTAATCATTTATTAAGTATGCATTAATCATTAAGTCCTCCTTAATTTTTTATGAGCGTACTCCTAACAAAACCTACACTCAGACCATGAGTTTGAAAATTTCATAACTGTTTTGGAGGAGCTGCAGTGTAAGGCAGGCTGGCCACAGGCTCTTGTTACCCCTCCATAAGGAAGCAATGAGAACCCAGAGGACTGTTCTCAGTCTTCACAAATCCCATCTGTGGCTTTGGAACCCCATTGCTATGTGGCAACGAACAGGGTTTAGCAACTTTTAATTTGGGACTTAGCTGAAGGGAAACAAAAATCCAATTAACATTTTTGCTCATGTGAGTCTGATTTTGTCGAGGGCTGAAGGATCAGTGGGATACTGGTCAGAATACTTTTGACTAAATTACATTTTGTCTAAATACAATGCTCTGTTGAAACCAAAGTATTTCTTAGATTTATCAGATTAAACGAGGTTTCACAGTGCTGCACTGCATTCCCTGAGCAATTCTGAGGGTAAGGACAGACACTTGTTTAGGTCTTACCAGGGAGAAAGGACAGTAAAAAAGCCTAGATAAGCGGGTACTGGAATTAAAAAAAAAAGAGGTCTTTACTTATGTTTAGCAACAATATCAGGAAGGTTTCATATTTATTCCAATGTAGTACAAAAATAAATTTTAAAACAAAAAAAAATTAGTTGTCAAATGGAGTCGTTATCCTACAGGCAGCTGCAATCACCGGACTGAAGATAGCCTTGGCTTGGAAGATGGTATCAAGTTAGTTTTGGAGCTTTGGAGAGTGGTGAAACAAAAAAGATTGAATGTGTTCCTTTACTTAAACGGTGACTGATCAGTTACCTGACGAGAACGGAAGTCTCACACTACCCACTGCAGGTACTGCAGCAGCTATCTCACGTATCCTTTACTTCTGGAAAGATCGGGCTGCCAAGAACTCTTTTCAAGCTGGTGAATTCCTCAGGTCAGGGACCAGTACTTTCCAGAGATCTCAGCTCCACCAGCAGTTTCTGAATCTCAACGTACTTTCATAAATTAGAAATTAGCAGGAGACAGAAAAAGGATCATATTCCTGTGCCTCCATCATGAAACATCAGGCAGATGCTGAGTCTCCTTACAGCCTCAACAGAGTATGCCGTGATGATTTTAATTATGCATGTGCTGCTGACCAGCTTGCTCTTTATGTTTTTATTAAAAATGATTAAAAATGGGAAAACCTGAATTAATATGCTTGTATTGGTTATGACAGATCATTATGAATCAATTTAAACTGAACAACTCAAGTGATATAAAATTAAGCCTTACTTTTTAAACTGATTTTTCCTAACTACACGTGTAAGATAATACATACCAGTATTCACAACATCAGAACATGACACAGAGGGCATTTCATCTTACTTTACCCGTCCTTTCTATGTAACTTGTGCAGATTGCTCCCCTGTACTGCTTGCTTACCCCAGCTAGGTGCAGGACACCTGCCACAGCCTAGCAGCAAGGAAAGGGGAAGAGAGCCTGGCCTGTTTACTGTGCCTGTTTTTGCCCCTCCACCCCCATAGCAACTATGTGTATCAGTTCATGTTCAAATAATAAAAAGGCAGACTTCCATGCTAATTAATGCTCAAGATACATCTAAAGACAGCGCTAACAGAAAGCAGACTCAAATGCCATTACTAGATCAGATTTCCTACCTTGTTTCTGTTAATCACCATTGGCTAGCTCCTCCTAAGCCACACAAGGTTAAACAAGCACTAATGATTTTCGATTGCTGAATGTGGCCTAATTTTGGATGGCACCAAAGCAGGTTACATCATCACACTGGAGGCTCCAGTTGTCAATACATGTAACATTTTTTAATTCAGATCACCAATTCTGGTCAGCAGTAAGCAAACCTGCAGTAGGAACTCTTGCTTCAAGATTAACTCTTGCTTCAAGACACAATACTCCCTTTTTCTTTGTGAACAGTGAATCTTTCAGGCAATACAAGCACAACGTTAGTAGCAGAACTGTCTGCTGTCTGCTTTCCCTAGAAAGCTGAAGTTAAAACACTAATTAGGACAGCACAGACATTAAAACAAACCTGGGAACAGTTTTCCATTAACAGAAAGGATTGTTTGTAGCTATGACTTTTGACTCACAACGTTTCTGGGAATGTGGATAGGTTAGCTCATCAAGCATTTCCATTTCTTAGCTATTCAGATAAATGAGCTTTCAAAGATTTTCATCTTTCATCATTACCAACAACAGTAATGATGCAGCTCTGTCCTTTAACGTTCACCTATCCCAAGAAAGGAGCTTCTCTACATGGCCTTGCCTGTTTCCAGCATGCCCATTTATTACTGGGTGTAACTGGATGCAGATAAGCAGCACTTCAGTTGTGTTGGAAAGCAGCCACAATACCCCCAAAGCTGCCCAACATCATGCTTGGGTAGGAGCAGGAAATGTTGAATGCAAGTTAATGCAGTGCAGTACAACTTTGTCACACTGATCCTTTGCTATATCCATGCTTCAGAAGGAAGCATATAAAACTGCTTCCTAAAAAGACTCAAAGTAAACAGACAGAAAAAATGAGGACAAACTATCTGCAGTTCACATTTTTACAAACTACAGAGATGAAATGAAATCAAGCAAACCTCATACTGCCTGCAGCAATAAAAGCATGAAAGTGTTATTATAAACTGTATCTAGCCACGAAAATATCTATCTACATGAAATGTAACTCCTCCTTACTTAAAAATTATGTAAAATTATGGAAGTGGTAATAAATTAAACCAAGTTTCGAAACAATGCACAGCACTGTGATGAATGCATCATCTGTTCTACTATGCCCCTACAGTGAGCTCTGCATGAAGTTGAAGTGCTACAAGTGGATCACAGTTGGGAAGAGAACAAAATATACGCACTTTTATGGTGTTACGTGATAGAAATACTGACATTTGATTTCCCATATTACTAGGTCCAGTCCCTTGCCATCTTTCACTAATTCACCTCAATGATGTTCTCACAGACTGCTAATCCAATGTCTGATTTGTGATTCAAATCATGTTTTTTAAAAATATGTCTGAAGAACTTAGCAGTTTTAGATAAGGGAAAGAAGATTGCTTATATATTTAAGATGAATTATCATGTACTCAAAGGCATGTGTACATAAGGCTGGCATACTGAAGCAATGCTGCTTGTTGGAGAGGCAGCAGTTGATAGCGTGTGCATATGGAAGAGAATTACTCCATGTGTGGGCTGGGAAAATTGTATCACAATGGAAAAAAAGAGAGATTTTGTAGAATGTAAAGCTAAGCGTGTTTTCCATGGAAAGTGTTGGTGTTAGTTCTTAATAAAAGATCTCAAAGTATTATTACCTGATTCACATACTATGGAGCCTGGCTTCAGTTCTAACATCATGGTGATTACAGAGATGTCAGTGGAGTACAGGATCTGTGTCCTGTGTGGAAGATTCACGGTCCACAGTTCTGGAGTTGGATGTAGAATAAAAACCCATCCTCCTTTACTGCAGGTCACTTTGGAGCCATACTTCTTGCCTATGAGATCCGTGGAATGCCGGATGACCCCATATTTAGTCTGAGTTACACTGCCATGCTGGACTTTCACAGGAAACATGGATTCGTGGCCCAAGAACACAATAGCTGTGTCACCATCCTTGATTGTATCGCCATATTCAACAAAACTCATTGTGGTTGGCTGGTGGTCGTCACCTAAAAGGGGACAAATGCCAAGACAGTGTTATGGTACCACAATGAAGCTATAAGTACAGACAAGTTATTTTATTTCCCCGATATATATATAAAAAAAAAGACATACTGTGCAAGTAAGATGTTAGCAAGAGAACCTCATGAAGCTCAGGGACCTCCGTTCAACACACTCCTGACCCAATTAAAATCAGTGAAAAGATCTCACTGACTTGAATATAACCACTATTTGTATCACTGTATGGTACATTTACGAACAAAAATTAGTGGATTTGTTACCACTTACTCAGCCTGCTCCCTAATGGTACTGGGAAACTTGCAAGGCAGTATCCATTTCAGCAATGTGTTTGGTTCCAGTTCACAAGCTCTCAGAATACGTTGTTAAGCAATTACTTTTATTTTATTCTGCTGGCTTATCCCTTGGTGATTTACAGCATATGACAACTGTGATTTGCCTGGATCTCAATCACCAATTATTAAGACCACTAGCAAAAGTTTACTTGAAAGTTTTCCAAATAAAGCTTTGGAGATAAGATAAAGGTAGTATCCACATTAATTTAGGTATAAATTTGACTAAGTACAAAGAAAAAACATTGCGGCCTTTAATTTGCCATTGGGGGTGTAAAGAGATTGTCTGGGAAGTGATCCATGCTGCAGCTGAATGTAAACAACCACTTGCCAGCTAGTGCAAACACACTGTATTGTTTTAGCCCCATGTTCTGAGAGCAACAAACTTAAACGTTGTTGTCTTGGAGAAGAAAACCTCAAAATGAGAAGGCAGCTTACAATAAAACCTGGCACTGCTTTTCAGATAAGGCAGCTAACAAGCTAAGCTGCAGGCTGATCTATTCATGGAAAGAATTGTGTAATGAGGTGATCCCGAACTTAGAGATTAAAGTCTACAACAGAAGGCTCTGGGAGTTTGATTCCTGGTAGCTGGACAAGAAAATTAAAAGCAGCAGTACTTTTCACAGAAAAATAGAATCACAGAATTGTTTGAGTTGGAAGAGACCCTTAAGGGCCATCCAGTCCAACTCCCCTGCAATGAACAGGGACACCCACAGCTCCATCAGGTGCTCAGAGCCCCATCCAGCCTGACCTTGGCTGTCTCTAAGGACAGGGCATCCACCAACTCTCTGGGCAACCTGTTAATGATTTGATTCCAGGGCTTTCATATTGAATGTGTAGAAGTTTTGCCCTACTTCACTGTTTTTGCTAAAAACAAAACAAAACAAACAAAAAAACCACCTTTTAGTTCTGAAATTGTAGTCTGTTCTTCTTGACCAAAATTTGAGTTCAATCTGCTGTTCAGCAGCTAGATTTATAAATGTGCTGCTGCACTGAGAATGAGAAGCAGACATGCTGGTAGGCAACGATTCCAGAGCGTATGGCATGCGGTGTAGGTACCCATACAGCAAAGCACAACAGGCATGTCTGGACACATGGCAAAGCAGCCAGGGCATCCCATCAGCTCAGAAATGTACACACACTGGACACTGGGAGATCGTAGTGATGCCTAATGAGGTTTTATAGCTTGCACCATCGGATTATATCAATGTTCTTAACTCTCCTGTAATAGACACTACTTATGAGCTGTTGTTTTCAGCTTGTATTTAGAATAATATCATTTAGAAGCAGCTCTGATTCCATCTCATCTACATGCCTTCCTTTGAACCTGGCCCCGCACTCACTGCCCCCAAAGCACGGCGCTGTGCCGGGGCTGAGGCCCTCCCCTCTCCTACGGGGTCCCCAACCAAACGCCCTGAGGGCCGCGTGTGCCGAGGGGAAACAAAAGCATAACAGGCGCGGAGGCGGCTCGGCCCGCAGCAGCGCAGAGCGGCCCCCGCCGCACTCGGCTCTACGCAGCGCCGCCGCCCTGCAGGGCCTCACCCAGGGCGGGAGGCTCGCGGTCCCCCAGCAGCGCCGGCTCTCCCCGTCCCCACAGCCGTTACCTCCCGGAGCTCAGTACCGCTAGCAGGCCCGGCCCGAGTCTCCTCACACGCGGTGCCCGCCCCGCGCCTCCCCAAGCCGGTCGCAGGATGCTGACGCTCCGCCGCCTCCGCCCCCGCCAGCCCTGCCTGTAGCGGCCAGTCACCGCCGCCTGTGCCCGGCTCGGCCAGCCCCGCTCCCGGCGCCTATCCCTATCCCGCGCTGCCCGCCCCAGCCGCTGGCCCTCAACGGGGCCAGGCACAGGGAGCCCCGTGCCTGGTGGCTTCTGCGTGGGGGGCGAGGGGCGTGCAGCCGGTCTCTGCTTACGGTTAAACGAGAGGTCCCTGCGGGTGGTGGGTGGCTGGGCAGCCCTTCCCGGCTTCTTCCCTCCGAGTACCTCCACGGGCGCAGTTAGCTACGAACCCGGGGAGGATCTCATGTTTGTCAAAGTGTGGGCAATTGACTTCTGTGTTCTACAGGGAGAAGCGCCTTCCCCAAGGAATGGCCGTGCCTTTGCCACCCAAGCCTCTATGCAGGCGGCTTCCAGAATGTTCCAGCTATTCCCCCTGCTGAGCCCGGGGAAAGGCAGCTCGAGGCCAACCGACCTCCTCGTGCCGGTTTCTGGAGGCTGGAGGAGAAACCCACAGCAGAGTGTGGGCTCAGAAGGAGCGGAATCATTATCGAAACCCCAAATAGCATGGTTCTAACTCCTACTTGTGTCTCGTGTTTAGGATTGCAGTGATGTGGAGAGCCGGAGGTGCCCTGGTGGCGCGGGGATGGAGTCAGGAGATGCCCAGGAGGAGGATATCGCCTCATCTGCTGCTCCCAACAAGCCCAGGCCACCTGGCATGGGAGGGCGCGGGCACAGCAGCATGTGAGTCACCTCAGACTCACAGGTAACGTTCCATCTAAATCAGATAATTCTCTGCTGCTGTGTTCACCAGAGGTCCACAGAGTGGAGAAAAAGTCATTCCTCCACAATCAAGAATGCCATCAACATATGCTTAACTGAGAGCTGTGTATATGACCATTTGTGAGTTTATCAATATGATTTCATCAACTGTGAGGGAAAATTTGCCCATTATCTTCAGTGAGAACATTTTTATGTTACGCTATTGACCCGCCCGTATCATAATTGCAGAAGTCTTTGTTATTTAGTTATGAAACTCTCCTCCATCTCATCTAAACATAATGTATGCAGTTTCAGAGGTTTCTTAAACTGCAGACTCCTACTCAGCTGTTTTTCTGACTGGCAATCACAGCTCTATTCTGCCTTTATATCTGCACCTACCTTGTTTTTTTGTGTCATTTTTCATGTCATTTGCTGTAGCTTATATTCTTGTGTCCTTTCTTTCCCTTAAAAAACTGCTGTTCAGATCACTATTGGCCCAACTGTACACAAGACAGAACAGATCCTAGTCTTCACAGGCACTCAGCTTACTGGAAAAGATCAGGACACTCAACCAATGTGAAAAGGGATAATAACAAGGCAGATATACATAAAGCAATAAGTGGGAAGAAAATATTTGTTTGGGAATTTAAGCAGATGCAGCTACAACCCGTTCCTTTCATCTGTTGATGCATGAATGTTACATTTCATTTTCAAGTGCTGTTTAGTCAGTGAGGCATTGGAAACAATGCAGTTATACGTAGTAAACCATTTTCTTTTGCTATTTCCTGATTTGGAAATATTCTAGATTTTCAGGATGATTCCCCCCAATTCTTCAGGTTCATCTTGCTATCATGTGAGTAATTTCAGAAGACACATTCCCTAGCTAACACCCATCTCCTTGCAGTTGTACACTGCACAACATTTATAATTAAGCCTCTTAGGAAGTGTTCACCGCACGGCCCATGATTAAATTCCCTCCATTCTTCATTGTTGAAGCTCAGCACGGAGATCTCTGGAGTAATCACCCCACCTTTCCAGCCTGAAATGCCAAACTGCATCATAGTTTACAAGTCAGCGTGCACTACAATATCGTCCCAGCATAGAAAGGACATGTTGATGCCTTTATCACAGTCTAACAGGCAATACAGGCTGATCCAAGGAAAGTATTCTCTCAGCAGATGAGCTAGATAAAGCAGTTGATCAGAGGCTGTTGACACACAGCACAGCATCTATAATTAAGCCACTAGGGAAGCTGGGATGGGACGCCATAACAAAGGTAGGATCCAGTTTGCACACAGCTTTCAGCAGATCTCAAAATGTGAGCTAAGAGCCACTTCTGACTTAGTGTGTATTATAAGTTTGTCAAATAACGGTGAGAAAAAGGGTGTAGAGGGTGCAGTGTTCATTAAACATGTCCGCTAGGTATATTTTGATGGTGTTCCCACCATGGCTCTGCTCTCTTTGTGACGTCTTTCAGACAAAAGCTATGTGAAAGAGAGGTGTCTGTGTTGGAAGTGTGATAATGAATGGCACATTGAGAACACAACCGGCTCATAATAACTGTAACGACTGGTGTTCCCTGTTCTGCAGGATGGGGAGGGAGAGTGTCTCCAGTGCATAGACGTGAGTTCTTGAGGTAACCTTGACTCCACAGATCTGTAAAATAAATAACAGTTGTTTCTTGTGTGCGTGGCAATAGATTATGGAACAAGACAGAAGGAGCCTTCAGTATCTCTTTGGTATGCTTTTTTTTGGGTGAAGAAGAACACCAGAAAATAAGCCTGTAAGGTTACAATATGTTCTTAGTATTATTTGTATTGTTCTACATTAAAAATAACTCTGATGAGTGTTTTACATTAAAAAAAAAAAAAAAAAAAACACAACTAGAACTTGGCAAAAAGAAGGAAAAGTGTTGCAACTCAGGTCATCCATGAATATGACACGTATTTTAACGACTCTGGGAATGATTTTACGCTTATGTTCATTGAATACTTGCATAGGAGGGCTTTACCTGTAGCTGACACTGTCCTGAAGAACAAGCATTGCGTGGAACTAGTGAGATGCAGGGGAAGATTTTGTGAGGTTAAAAAGGCAGAGGGGACTTACAGAGGATTTGTTCTTTGATCCCGGAGATAAGAGACCAGACTCGCACAGACGCTGAGCCCGACTTCTGCAGATCTGTGTGCTCTCACTCTACCTGGGGTAACTGGGAAGCCTGGATGGCAGCCAAACACAGTGCATTTTTATTTGAGGCAGTCTGTGCTTTTTAGTTTGTAATGGTTTCCTATTTATTTATTTTTTTCTTCCTGAAGCTAGACAGTTCTGTAAGCTGCATCGGTGTTGTCCTGGTGCTGAGGGCACTGGTTGTGGTGCTGAAAGAAGCACGGTGGGGAAGATTCCGTCCATGTCTGTGACACAACTCCAATACAGCAGTGCTGTTAAATGCACGGTCCGGGTGTGGGGATGAACTATGAGATAAATGCACTACAGAGAAAGATAAAGAGACCGTTACGTGAAGGGCAGCTCCAGATTGCCATTCGCTTTATTTCTGCAAAATTGAACTCTGGGCTGCGTTAGAGCTTTGGGACAAGCCCTGCACAGCAACAGTCACCATTGCCTGAATGTGAGTTAAGGATGGGTCAGATGCTACTCCTGTCCGCACAGGAAAATCAGCCTTTCTTCAATAAAATTGAGGTACCTTCTTTGCACACGACAAAAAGAGACCTTCAGGGCATTACACAATAAACCTATGTTCAAATTTGAGGTAAAAGGAGCCAGCTAGCAAGGGTGAAAGCAAAAAGCCGCATGCGCCCGCCTTGGTGCCTAACGGCGCCGCCATATTCAGCTGCCCGTGGCCGCTAAGACGGAGGTACGTCTATGTCTGCGCTCACGAGGTCAGGACGGCCAACGCTCCAGGCCCGAGGCAGGCGGGCCATGATCCCAACGCCACCGGCCGCCCAACCGCCGTGCAAAATGGCGGCACGCCTTCACCGGCCAGGAGGAGCCGTTGGCTCCGCCCTCTCACGGCTCGACTAATGGAATGAATGGGCTATAAATAGCAGCCAATGGGGCGGCGGGTCGCGCTCTATATAAAAGGGGCGCGGCGACTGACTCGGGGCTCCACTCCGGCTTGGGCAGCGGGTGAGTGCGGAGCGGGTGCTGAGGTCCTTACATTGGCTGCGGAGCCCTCGGTAAGTCCTGGGGCAGCCGAACCGCCTGCAGCTTAAAGAAAAGAAGAAGGAAGCGATTTAACTTTTATGAGAAAAATGTATTTTTAATGGTGTGGGTTGGAGCCGGTCCGGCCGGGAAAGCGTTGGGGGGAGTGGGATGCGGTGGGGCGGCGCGGGGCAGGTGCGTACCGGGTGCGGCCGCAGCTTGAGCCGGAGCCCCGCTCTGAAAGCAGCTTACCCCGGTATTTAGCAGGGTAGTTACATACGCTCGCCCCAGCCACGTCCCCTGAAGGAGCCGTCCGTTGTGTAACGGCTCGGTGAGTGCTGCCCACTCGCCCCGGTCCCCATCTTGGCGCTGCCGGTACCGGCACCGGGCGCGGCGCTCCCCAACGGCCGCCCCGGGGGCTCCGCTGGGGGCTGCCGCGCCGCCTTGACCCCCTCCTGCGCCCCGGCCGAGCCCCGGAGCGTCCGGACCGGGATGCTGAAGGATGGGGCAAGGCTTGCAGAGCTGGAAAAAGTTTCCTTTTTTTTTTTTTTTTTTTTTTTTTTTCCTTTTCCTCCTTGCTTGGCCTTGAGGAAGGTGTTGTGGCAACAAAGGTGCGGAAGGCGCGGGTGGAAGTGAAGCCAAGGTGACCTTGCTTGGTGCCTGGTGGCCTCCCCCGGGCCCCTGGTGATAGGCTTCCCTCTTTTCCCCCAGTGACTGCGGTAGGGACAGCCATGCCCTTCTCAAACAGCCACAACCTCCTGAAGATGAAGCACTCCGCTGACGATGAGTTCCCCGACCTGAGCGTGCACAACAATCACATGGCCAAGGTGCTGACCCTGGACCTGTACAAGAAGTTGAGGGACAAGCAGACTTCCAGTGGATTTACGCTGGATGATGTCATTCAGACCGGGGTTGACAACCCAGGTAACGGCAGCACCGTTAGGACTGCAGGGCGGTCTGCTCTCCCTCCTTCCTGGAAGTGCTCCTTGACAGCAAACCCCACACATACCAAGGGACGGCTGTGCTGAGGAGGCCGTGACTTGTCGAGCTGTGCTCCTCACTGCAATCTGACACAGCAATTCCCAGGCGCTCCCATTATGTAACTGCTCTGCTAAATACTTCAAATCCGAACCAAAAAAAAAGCAAACGCTCAAATGTGTTCTAATTTTTACGCAACCAGAGGGAAAAAAAATTCTCTGAGCTGTGTGGGCTTACCCGGCTGTTCTGAGCTCGTCCTATTCCAAAGTGGTTATGTGATGTTCTGTAGCACTTCTATGAAAACAAGGGGGAGCAGATGCATGTATGTGTTAACATTACAGTATTTATTTTTACTCTAGCAATATCAAAATGGCCCAACTAAATAATCAGAGGCTGCCTCCCGATGAGGAGTACCCGGACCTGAGCACCCACAACAACCACATGGCCAAAGTGCTAACCCTGGATTTGTACAAGAAACTGAGAGACAGAGTCACGCCCAGTGGCTTCACCCTGGATGATGTCATTCAGACTGGGGTTGATAATCCTGGTAAAATGCGCTGAGATATTCTGTGGGAGCCAGCTGAAGTAACCGGTGCTTTTCAGTATGGTGACTTAAGCTAAGCTCGTGGAGGTGGTATTTATGAGCAGACTATGAAAATGCAGTTCTGTCTGTAGCAGAGTGAACAAAGCGATGCATGCTTGCTCACAGCAAAGCATGGTTGTTTTAAGTGTAGCTCTATCTACGGGTTTGCATTAGCTAGTAAAATTGGATGTGCTGTGCAAAATTGCCCTAAAGCAAAGCTTGACAAGAGTGTGGCTTAATGGCAACTGCTATGGTTTCCCATAGCACTGCATTTGACTAACTGGATGAAATGTAAAATGTAGGGTCTCCCAGCTGCTCTTAAGCGAGTGCATTTCTAAGTGACTAGATCTGCTGTGAAGAAACTTGCCTGGTTAGTGCTGTGCTGGAGTATGGCTGAGCATCACCCAACTTAGCTCTTCTGCCTTTGTTACCACTCCAGGCCACCCCTTCATAATGACAGTAGGATGCGTAGCTGGCGACGAAGAATCCTATGAAGTATTTAAGGAACTCTTTGATCCAGTTATTGAGGACAGGCATGGTGGCTACAAACCAACTGATGAGCACAAGACTGACCTGAATGCTGATAACCTGCAGGTATAAATTTTAGTTCAGTTACTGATACCCACTGATCCCCAGGCCTGGGGAAAGCTGTTAGTGGTTGCCTAAACGGATTGTTCAGGCTCTGTCCTTCACCGTGCACAGGCTGACAGGCACTGTGCCCATTGCCTTCTTACTTAAGAGCCTGCTGCAGTAGGTTGTCAGTAACTGGGTAGAACCAGGCAGCTGACAAGCAGGACTTGCTTCATGTGCTGCTGCAATGTAAGTCATGCCAAACACGTTGAGCATGTATTTCTTTGGGCTGTGCTAGTTGTGTGAAACAACCTAGTCCCAGGGCTGTTAGAAACCTTAACTCTTCCTACTGTATGATGTTGTATGCTAAAAATCAGCCAGTGGTCTCATGTTATAGAATAGCTGTTGTTATGGCTGGAAGTAGAGGTTTCTATCCATCTTACAGATTTCAAATGTTATTGCAGTCTCTGGGAATTCCAACTGCTATCTTGGTTGGCTAGCCATAGGACATCTCAAAAATGAAAACGCTTTGACAATAATGAATAATTCTCATTTGCAGGAGTAAACACCTACCTAAACAAGGATTTGTGTTGTGTTGATATCTCTAGATTGCAGAGTGAAAGGAGTAACAGAAACCGAGATCTGGGTCTGAGATGGGTGTAAAACTGATGGTATCCTTATCTTCTAGCACATGCTTAGTAGCCCTAGTCTTAGCCTCAGAACAAGGAGTTTGTTACTCTCATACTTGTTGGGAAGCTGGAAAAAATGGTCCTGAAGTGCATCATATTACAGGACAACTAGTCAGTCTCAAATATAAGCGCACAGGACCTGTATGTATTTAGGGTAAGCATCTTAGCAACAAAGCAGTACTGACTAGTTTTCTGATCTTGTAGGGTGGTGACGACTTGGATCCTAATTATGTGCTGAGCTCTCGTGTGAGAACTGGCAGGAGCATCCGTGGATTCTGCCTTCCCCCTCATTGCAGCAGGGGAGAGAGACGGGCTATTGAAAAGCTCTCTGTTGAAGGTAAAGTGTTGAATTGGGCAATGAGGGGAAACTGCTGACCTTGTCTAAGCAAGGAGGTGCTCTGTACAGTTGGAGAATGGAGGCGGTTGGCAGAAGCTGCCTTCCTCATGGCTTAACTTGAATGTGGAACCTTCCCTGAAAAAGGCAGCTTGTATTATGGTTGCATCAGCGTTGCAGTTTGTAGCTCAGAGCAGGAGCACATGTCAGGGAAGTTGGACTGTATTAAGTTGACCTTTGCTGATCTTGAAAGCTTCTTTCTGTGTGTGGGGAAAGAAGTCGGTTCATCATGGCTCAAACCTGAGATGTAATAGGTATGGAGCAACCCTAGGGCTTGAGTCATGGTTGCAGTATTTTGTGGCTTCTTTTAATTGACTTTCATTAACATTCAGCTTGCTTAGAGATTTAGTCCAGCTCTGAGCGAGCTCTAGTTCTCAGTGGAAGCACTCAGCTGCAGTTCTTTCTGTTTCCTCCCACCTACTGTAAGTGAGAGGAAAGGATACTTTCTCAAGGTGCTATCCTGTCACTGTTCCAAAACTTCTCAAGGGCAGGGTAACAGTCCTTGATGAGAATGCTGCTTGTTGTATTTGTGACCTTGATTCTCCTTGGGAGAAAGCACTTCACTTCTACAGTTAAGCAGCAGTAATGATTCCATACTTCATGTAAGGGAACAAAGACTGCTTGTTTCTGCCTGGAAGGTGCATACAGATCATCTGATACAGCCCTAAGTTCTGTAATGCCACGCAAAGTCATTGCCATTACAGATGAAAGCAAGGGAGGAACCAAAAATAGCAAAGTAGTCTGAATGCAATCTCTAAAGTTCTGGGAATGTTTGTAGTCTTTGCTCCCATCCTAAAAGTGCCTCTCTTTCAGCTCTGGGCAGTCTGGGAGGTGATCTCAAGGGGAAGTACTATGCCCTGAGGAACATGACTGATGCAGAGCAGCAGCAGCTGATTGATGATCACTTCTTGTTTGACAAACCCGTTTCTCCTCTTCTGTTGGCATCTGGGATGGCACGAGATTGGCCTGATGCCAGGGGTATCTGGTGAGTATATGCCCAGAAGGGGGAGTTGGATGAAATCTCTGCAACAAAAAAAAATCTTGAAATTTTGGTTGTGGCTGATCTAGTTGGACAAAACAGCATGTTGTGAACTTATGCTGCTGAATCTAATGAGGAACTTCTGTGTGGTATCCCCTGGGGAAGCAGTATCTGAAAGCAGAACTTGCCCCAGGTGTTAGTGTGCACTGCATTGGGCTGGTAGGAACAAGCCAGCTTGGCTGGCCTATTGCCAGAGCCTGTCCATCCAGCACAGGTTTGTGAAGCACCAAGCAATAACTAGAGCAACTTCTAAAAGAGTTAACATTCCGCTACATTCAGCTCTCGTACCATGAGTTTAGAGTAACTAAGGTAACAAACTATGGCATGACCTTAACTGAGTCTTGATACCAGATGCATAGTTGCTCCTTTGTAATCTCATTGCTTTTGCGTGCAGAAACTCACTGGTGCCAGATTAATACGGTGTTACCTTATTAGTGGTATTTTTCCCCCACCAGAGACTCAGTGGCATCAGTTGACTGATGCAGGGATATAGAGTAGAAGGATTCTGCTTGTCACATGTAGGTCACCTACATAAAACTGCATCTCAGGAGCTTCTGCAGCATAATTAACTTGCTCCCCTATAAGCCAAGGGTTAGTTCTTAGCTGGAATGCTTCAAGCTTATTGTAGCTGCTTCAATAAATGCAGAGGAAACATGCTTTGTTTCTGTAGGTCACCTTTAAGATTGCATCATCTACCTGCAGATTGCCAGCGTTAGATAGCGCTGTCATCTGAGCATGGCTAATGTACAGGGTTGATGTGTAAAGTCTCAGTCTGTGTAAATAGCTTTCATCAGATACTAGTTAATTCTTACTGTAATCAAGCTGAGAAATCATCAGTGTGATACATGTTGACCAGCTGCAAGCTAGTACAGAGGGGCCTTTGGTATTCAGAGGTTTTTATGGTATCTCTGAAGATCCCCAGATCTAAATGAATAGTGGAAACTCGCCTTAGCTCTCTTACAAGGTACAAAGGGCAGCCTAACAATGTGATAATTCTCATCAAGTTCTGGTTATTCACTGTCAGCGTGCTATCTGTGTGAACATCTGTCTATGGGTCTGCTTCAATGCCTGTATTAATTGCCCTTCTGCAAACTCTGAACAGATTATATCTCCTAAATTTGTGGACTTAAGCATAAATGAGGTGAGAAATGACTGAACTCTAAGTTTTGATGCTCTAACACTGGCTAATGTCATGCTATTACTTTCTGACATGTATAATACAGGCCACTTCCAAATACCTCTTGAAAAGAGTAGGGTAAAAGTACAAGGTTAATTTTGTTAGCGCTTGGATGGAGAACAGGAAGATGAATTTCTTTGAAGAAGCAATTAGATGAGCCTCTTGAAAGCTACAGCAGTGAGTAACTTGGTGCTTCTAGATCTGTCTTGAAAATGTCAAGTGAGACAACAAGTTTGTCTTGTCTCCTAGGCACAATGACAACAAGACCTTCCTTGTTTGGATCAATGAGGAGGATCACCTCAGGGTTATTTCCATGCAGAAAGGTGGCAACATGAAGGAAGTGTTTACCCGCTTCTGTACAGGCCTAACACAGGTAAATCAAATACTGCTTGAGCTCTGGGTCTAAATATTAATCTGGTTAGAGCTGACCATACAAGATCTTCCAGGCTGGGAGCATGTAGACAGGAGGTGACATCCTTCTCCTTTGTTGTGCAGGGTGCTTCTTCATAGTTTGGGTCTCTGGGAACATCCTGATGAGATCCTCTGTTGTGAGGGCTCTGAAATGCCTGTACTGGCAAAGCATTATGGCTATGAAATCTGGAATAAATCCTCTAATGTGACACCTTTATCAAACTGCACTTAAAGGATCTCTACGTGGTTCTATAAATCACAGCATTTAGAGACCCTGGGTGGGAGGAAAAATTGCTTAAATGTGGATGGGTGACATTGGACAGAAGTTTCTAGGCTGCATGCTTTTCTCAGCTTCTGGTCTCGATATCAGCTTGTGCTTTACCAGCCCCTTCCCTAATCCTAACAGATACACCAGTTTGACATTTACTAAATCAAGCTTCCCAGTAGATAGCAACTTCAGGCTTTGTAGTGTAGCTTGAACTTAGGCTGTCTCGCTGCTGGGAGCAAGATTAAGGCCTTAAAAAGCCCCTCATTGGTGACCCTCTTCTACAAATGGAGGGGGCCCTATGTAACTGACTTAAATAGCTGCTCAAACTGTTGTGGCTGTTGCTATGCAACTGAAGCTGTAAATGAGCACTTAATGGATGACCTACATCGTTCAGGCAGAGAACAATCTCTAAACATCCATTCTCTCTATTTATAGATAGAAACTCTCTTCAAGTCCAAAAACTACGAGTTCATGTGGAACCCACACTTGGGCTACATCCTGACCTGCCCATCCAACCTTGGAACAGGGCTCCGTGCTGGTGTGCACATCAAGCTACCAAACCTTGGGAAGCATGAGAAGTTTGGAGAAGTCCTCAAGAGGCTTCGGCTGCAGAAACGAGGCACAGGTGAGAGGTGGTGATACAGTGATGCCCCAAGCAGGCTGCCTCTGACCAGACAGCAGTGAGAGCCTGGCTACAGCCGAAGCTCATCTTAGTTCAGGCTGACAGTGCTTGACAGACCATCCAGAAGGGACCCTTCTAAAACATGTGTGGACAACCAAGTATTAAAAGTGTAGCTTGGAAGAGGTGGAGATGCTGGGTACTTTGCTTAAGCCTTATAACCAGCTTCTGAGCAGTCTTAGTCATATCTTTCCATGTGGTTTTGTGAGCACCAGATAAGGTGAACCTAGTGGGCCTGTTGTAATCAGGGATGGGATTTCTGATTCTTAACTTCTGGCTAGGATATAGCTACAGCAAGTACTTCTGAGTGCAGGTTAGATTACTCATGGGTTAAAAGAATTAAAAAGTGCTTCATGTTTCATCACATTCAGCTTTATCTCCCTGAAGGGAAGAGGAGGTGGTGGTAACTTGCAGAGAATTGTCTTTCCGTGCTCCAACCTCTTTCTGGTGAGGGCAGAAAGGCAGACTTACTGGCTCAGGCAGTGGTCAGTGTACTAATTAAATCTCTTGCTCCAGGTGGTGTGGACACAGCTGCAGTCGGAGGGGTGTTTGATGTCTCCAATGCTGATCGTCTTGGCTTCTCTGAGGTAGAGCTGGTGCAGATGGTGGTAGATGGTGTGAAGCTGCTCATTGAAATGGAAAAACGCCTTGAAAAAGGCCAGTCCATTGATGACCTCATGCCAGCTCAGAAATAAAGCACTTTATTCTCATGCTTCCTAACTTATTGGATGAATAATAAAATGTCACTCCAATTTCAAACCCCTTGGGTCAGAGCCCACTTAGTTACACTGTAGAGAAGTCTTCCATCCATCTGTGTTAGAGTTTATTTTTTGATGGCTGAAATGTTGTTGAAAACAAAATAAACTGTTGTTTTGGCCTGACCTGTCTTAGATGTGTTAACTGAATGTCTTTGAGGACTGTGACTTGCTGTTCTTGGTTAGCTGAACTGCTTGGTGTTATGTGCTAGCACATCATCCTGCCTGTGCTGCTGCAGTCTACTTGTTGGAGTTAGAAATGTGCTTATAGCAGTGTCAAAAGCAAACCTTTATCGTGATTGCAGCTGCTGTAAACCTGAGAACTGGTGCTAAACATGAGTCACTTTAAACCTGCCCTACCTTGAAGGCTTCAGCTCATGCATCTGCTCATGATGAGTGTAAACTGTCATTAGCCTGAGTAGGGCAAGCCAGACTGACTCCTGCAAGGGAGGGGATCTGGGTACAAAGGGTTGCTGTTCAGAGCCACGTCCTCCTCATGCTGTAGGGCAAAGCTCTGAGGTCAGACTTCAGCTCATAATAATACCTACACTATGCTAGTTTGTTGGGAAAAGATCACATCCTCATGCCTGTGGATGTGTAGAGGCTCGGAGTAAGCAATTTTGGGGGTAGAGTGTGGCAGAGCTTAGACTAAAACAGTGCTTCCAACTAAGCTCTTTGGGTTTATCTGGGGAAGAGATGGGGCTACAAGTGAGTTACAGGAAAATATCATAACTGCTACTTTGCTCAGCTTGCTCTGTGCTCCAGTTGCCCTGTGAACCTAAAACTGAACAACGTAGTCAGATAGAATGTACTAATTTTTTTTCCCAGCCCTGGCCTGGCTTGCAAGCTCAGGCTGTTCTCAGGGTGTGAGCTTATAGTGTTGCATCAAGTAGGTCTGTTCTCTAGGATGACTGCAATTTGTGCACGTATGCTTGCTGTGGGGAAGATTCCCCTTATTAATCTGCGAGAGCCCCTTTTTTTTCAGAAGCAAGCAGTACTGGACCCTTAGTAACAACACTTTTTGCAGCTCGTGCAACCTGGGAAGCAGCTAACACCTGCTCAGCAGCTCTACCCACAGCTAAAATCTGGGTCTTATAGAGGGAACGTGATGAATGGTTGATGCATAGCTCTGCAGCGTGCAGCTTTATATAGCCTCATGTAGATAACTGAAGCTTTCTTTTGTAGAAGCTGTGATATTTCCAAGGCTGTGATTGCATGCTGTCACTGAGTTCAAGTGATGGCTGCAGTTGGGATAAGCTTTGAAGGCTTGTGAGCGCATCTCGGATGAGACTTCTTTTAAATGCAGCTCTGTACATTATTCAGGTTTAGCTGGATGGGGGAGAGGAGGCTTGTGAGAGCTGGGGGGCAAAATGGTGCCAGAAGGAGCTGATGAGTTGTGTACCCTTCAGATCTTCCTTGCTGTGCTTCGTGTCATTGTTCCAGGCACTGTGCAAACAGCTGGTACTGCATCTTGTAATCAGGGAGCACTAATTTAGTGATGCCACTCTTCGAGATGTTGTTACTGCAGTCAGCAATTATCCAATGTAAGGAGGTGCCTGAAAACTTGTCTGGTTTTTTAGTTATGTTGGCTGCACTAATAAGGCTGTGTCTCTGCCTATGCATCTTGTTTCTTTTACGCCCTTTGCCTATCAGAGCTGTATCTGTTCACCTGGTTTTTAGCAGTGTGAGGCAGGACCCATAGCTAGCTGAGAAACCATGGGAATGGCAAATTAGTCCTTAATGCCTGCATCCAACCAGAAAATACTGCTTTTTAAATTGATTTTCTTTCCCACCCACCACCTTAGCTGTGTTTCCTCCTGTCACTGCTAAGAGGAACAAGACCATACTTTTGTTTCAGCTTGCAGCAAGCAACTGGGCCCAAACCTGGCATGGTGGAAGGCTGGACATGATGTCCTGCCGTGGCTGGTGCTTGCTAAAAATCTATGCTCGAGGGAGAATTAAACCTTCCACCCCCTTGTCCTGATGCCATGAGGGAGCAGTGCCAAGAACCTAGCTGCAAATCATTGTGCCCTGTGTCAGGGAGGCAACGGCCTCATCCTGGGGGGAGCAGGGGACAGGCAGCAGAGGCTGGTGTGCTTGGTGCAGGGAGCTGCAATTGACTGTGCTGGCAGAGGCACCTGTCCTCCCAGCGCATGCGAGAGCGGATGGGGGTCTGCTGGCTGTAAGGCAGCGCTGGTTGTGTTACCCTGTTGCACAACTTGACGTGTTCTCCAGTCTCAACACGCACAGGTTTTATGGCGTTTTCAAGGGGAATTTCTTCCTTTTAATCCCCTTCATCCAGATGCTCCTGCCTCCCCCTGAGAGCCCCTGCAGCTGCCTGCTGCCTTCCCAGCTCCTTGCCCAAGGAACTGAGCTCTTTGGGAAGCCGTTTACTTCTCACATTACACTTACTGGCAGCAGGCAGCCCATAAACGCTCCTTTTATCGTTTTTATGCCATTTACTGGGAAATTATTCATGGTGTTTTATCCACTTGTGGGCTAAGCCACTTGGGGGACAGTAACAGGATGTTGATCCCAGGCATGGTGCCATGGGGCAGGAAGCTCCCAGCCCTGCCACAGCCTCCCTGGGGCGGCAGCTGAGCATGGAATAGGGCCACAAGCTGCAAGAGGCCCCAGCATCCCACAGCGAGCTGCTCAAAGTGGGTGGCTCCTCTCTGTACCAAAAACAAGGCCTGGGGACAGGTGCCCTCACCTGCCAGCTGCACAAGACCGCGATGCTCAGCTGTGCCCTATCTACAGCCCAGGCCAGGGCAGTGCTTGCTTGCCTCCAGCTTCCCGTTTTGCCCAGAAGGAAAAGGAGGGTGCTATTGCCCAATGGCTCTGACACCCACATGGCAGGCGGGCTGTCAGCGCTCAGCCTGCATCCAACACTTGGATGAGTGTTCCCATATTTTACACAACACGGAATAGCTCGAGTGGGAGCGTTGGAGTGATTTTGCTCCACCCACACAAAAATGTGGTGGTGTGGTGGGCAGGGCACACTGCTGGGAATAGAGATGGCATCACAGCCTTTTCATCTCACTTCGCTTTTTGCCCAAGCAGCAGCCGGGAGGCTCTTGTGGCTTCTCTGCGTTCCTCTGGCTGCTCTGCTTTCCCCTTCCCTAAAAAATCTCAGTTGCTATTGATGGATGCATCCCAGCCATCCACCCTCCATGTGGATATCTCTGCCACCCCAGGGTTTAGCACGCTGTTATTCATCCCAGGGAAGGGAGAGCCAAGCCCCACAGTGGAGGAGGGCACCCCACAGCCCAAGCCACAGTGAGACTGATAGGAACGAGGGTCTTTTAACCTTCATCAAGTGGGAAAATGCATCTGTTGCACCCACAGACCGGGTCTGATAGGTAAATAGGCAGCAAGGACTCAGACTGGAATTAGCAATTAATGGAAAATCTGCATTTAGCAGACAGGGTAAAGATAGGTATCCAAACCTACAAAGGTGTTTGCTTTCTTCCTGCAAGCACTGCCCAAGAGCTTGAGATACCATATGTTATATGCGGATATATATATGCATATAAAATTTCAGATGGCAAAAGGTCCCGTGCTCAACAGCAGGGCAATGGATAGCAAGGGTCCCTGGCAATCCTCAGACAAATGGAAACACTGAGGTGGTTTTTTTAAATCAAAGTCAAAGGTTTCAGCATAGTGAAACTTGCCTGGATTACTCAGGAATGCGTGAGACCCTGGGAGGTGAGCAAATGTAACCTACCCAGAAATCCGTGTTTGTTTTCCTCCTGTTCTGAGCATCCCGTGTGCTCAGAGATCCCCAAGCCATGGCAAATGGTGTCTGGGGCTGTTGGCACAGCCAGCTGAGCCCTCCTGTGATGCAGGATGGACAGCAGGACACCAATGGGACATCCTCACAGAGGGACGGCGTCGGGTCGGATCACTGCTGTGCAACTGCCTCCGAGTTGGGACTTGTCCGGGGAAAGCTGACTGCAGAGGTACCGTGGGAACCTGCATGGGAAGAGGATTGCAACGGGCACAAACACCCATGGCCCCACAGAGTCTGCTCCTCACCACGGGAGAGTAAGAATGAGCTTTTTTTTTCTGTTTTTATAAGCCTTCTTTTTAAGGCAAAGCATCACCGAGCATCTTGCTTCCGAGCGCCCTGCTTCCATCCCTCTGCCTTTGGGATGTGACCAATAGAGAGCCACGAGCTACGTGTTTTCTAACACTCGGTGGTTTGGTTTGGTCTTTTTTTGGTGCACGTCTTTATTTATTTGTTTTTGCAACGAGCCCTGTGGTTTGCAAAAAGACTGGTCAGCAGGATGGAGAGTGTGCAGCTGAGCACGAGGGAGTTTCCTGCCATGGACTGCAGCAGCTCCTGCCCCACCCAGTAGGAGCAAGGAGCCAGGGGCAGCAGTGCCACGCAAGGGGCTCTGCTGCTCTAGCAGCTCATTGCAGAGGAGTTGCACGAAATGACCTTTAATGGTGATTCTTTGACTGGTCCCAGGTTCTCCATGACTCCTGCAGGCAGTACTGGGGAGTACATGGGGAAAAACACTGCTGCGTAGACACCAGGGTGATGGGGGTGATGACAGGCTGCAAAGCTGCAGCAGGGCAGTAGCCCCAAGCAAAGCTCTCCCCAGCTGTGCACTGCTCTCTGCATTTTTTAAAAGCAGACAGAAGGTGCAGTCTGCTTTTCTGACGAAGAATTGAGACCCTGGCCTTGGGGCAGTGGCAATGAGAGGACAGGGAGCAGGCGGTCAGCTGGAGCCCCCGGAGGGGCACAGGGCAGCAGATGGCCCACGTGCCTTTTCCAAATACTTTTACATAATCAGTGTTAAAAACAGCAATGACACGTGTTCACATTTAGCCGATCACCCTCAGCCATCGTTTCCTGCTGTACCTGTGCACTCTCCCCACCATCTCCATTCTGTTTGCCAATGGCGTGGCTGCGTTGAGAGTTTTCTTACCATTTAGCTCCAGATTGAAGTCTCCACCACAAACAGCTCCTCCAGAGAGCCATCACCTAGATTTGTTCAAAATGCCCTGCTGATGGGCCTTTCAGCTCCCATCATTCACATTAAATTAACACTAACCTTGAGAAGGGATCACTGAAAACACACATTAATTTACCTAAAGGGATTCTGCATTACACGCATCAAGAAGATTCAGAGAAGCAATGAAATGCATTTATAAAACCAAGAGCTATTTGGCTGAGCACGGGAATAGTTATTAAAAAGGTTCATTCATAACACCAGAAGTGGGATAAAACACTTTGTGCCTGCTGGCTGGATGCTAGGAAATACCTTCAGGGCTCTGGGGAGGGGGAACACTGCTGCATGCAACCCCCTCGTTCCCACCACCCTCCCAAACACAAGCCCCCACCCCTCAGCCTTGGTTAACTCTCGTTTATGACTTCTGTGTGTGCTGCTCAACACCAGTTAATACAGAGCTTAGAAGAAAACCCAATAAGCACTAATCTTGGAGCTTGGCACATCATGGCCCTTGGTGGCTCACTGTTAAATGTGGTCCCCTGTCTCCCCGCTGACCTTTGGAGGAGAGGATCACTCTGGTCACACCTCCAGAAGAAACAGAGGTAAAATGAAATGAAGTCCCGCTTTGACATGGGGAGTTCTCCCCTTAGCAGAGCATCTCTCATGCACACACTCACTCACAACCCTGGGCAAAGGTTTCAGCCACATACTTTTGTCCCAACAAACTGCTTTTTTTTTTTTTTTTTCATTTATGCCCCTTGTAGTCTGTTCCTTCCTCAAGATTAAAGAAACAAGAACAGAAGTAAAAATAAAGTAGAACGATCCCAAGGGAGCTCAACCTTTCCTTTCCCTGCTGCCTGCCCTTCAGAAATAAAAAGAACTGCCTGCATAACATCTCCCAGGGACTGAGAAATCTATAGCACACAGTATGGGAGGCAAAGAGCCTGCTGTGGTGGTCTACTCGCTCCTCCCAGCTGGAGACCCCGGTCCCCCAAAGGTCACCTCCGAGGGGCAGGGATGGCACTGAAGTGGATGTCACCCTGCAGCATTGACCTTTGCTTTGGCCCAAGGGCTGGCAGCAAGCAGCACCAAAGTGGAAGATGTGGCACTGAGGGGACACATTTAGTGGGCATTGTGCTGAAGGGTTGGACTAGGTGATCTTAGTGGGCTTTTCCAACCTTAATGATTACAGCCCTGGAGCAGGCCCTCTCCCAGCCCCCAGCCACAGGTGTTTTGCCCTCAAAGTTTTGTTGTCTTTGGGCTGTGGGACCCCTGGTGCCTGGGTATGGGCAGTGGCAGCCTGGGGCTTGCAGGAGTGTTAGCAGCAAGTGGGACAAGCAGCTGGGCTCCATTGAGAACAGCCTGCAAAAGGAAAGGGGGAAAAAGGAGAGATGAGCCAAGGAGAGAGCACATCAGTGGGTGACAGGGCAGCAGGAAGCCAACAGCTGGAGCCAGGCTCCCCATCTTCTTCTTTCCCTCGTTCTCATGGAAACAGGAGCGATGCCCACCCGCCTCACTGTTTTTGCTGCTTGGATGCCTGTTCACACTTTGGCATCTCCCCTCCTTGCCCTGCTGGGTGCAGGGAGCAAGTTAGGCCACAGGAAATGGGTGGGCTGCAGAGAGCGGGTTAGGCCTCAGGACAGGGGATGGGCAATGGGGAGAGGGCTGCAGCCCCAGCCCCAGCCCCACACGGAGGCCCTGAGGAGCTGGCAGCAGCTCCTGTGCCTGCCATAGGTCATGGTCACACTCACTGAGGGCCAGGAGCACGGGCTGGAGCTTCTGTACTGAGCAGACACGGAATATTTCCCACTGAATAAAAATATCTCCCTTGGCCGTGGCACATGAAACAGCCGCCTTTCTACTAGAGACTTACTTCCAAATCAGGGCATTTCAGTTCCCCTTCTGCCTTCCTGCTTCCCCCATGCAAGCTCTGAATGGGGAATGCTCCTTTCTGCTTGCACTAGAAGCAGCTGCCCGGTGTTCCTATTAAAGGATATTGTTTACTCTCCAGGCTGCCCTAGTGCTCGCACACGATGGAAGCAGAGCCTGGCAGAAACCCTTGGCAGCACATCAGGAGCTCGGGTGCGTTTGGGGATGCTCGTGCTTTTGTGAAGGGTGTGGCTCTGAAGCAAAGCAGGGCTGCCCACAGCAGAGCTGACAGGTGCCAGGATCCAAGCCCCCAACCCACTGCCTGGAGATGCTTTGCCTGCGGCTCAGGCACAGCCAGGCCTGACCAGCAGCACGCCGGCCACCTCCATCCCTCCTTCCCCTCCTCCCAGCTCCCCCAAGGCAAGGAGGGGCAAAGGCTCATCACAGCGACAGATGACTTTTTCCACGGAAACAGATGTCTGCTTCAGTCGATGGGTTGTCTTTGAGCTGAGCTCGATCCCACCTCTTCTGATTGTCACTGCTGCTGTTATCTCCATAGCTGCTTTTCCTCCAGACTTCCGCTGCATCCCTGCTGCAGGAACTCTGCACTTCAGCCCTGCCCGGCGCCTTCAAAAGGCATCCATGAGACCGGTGCTTCCTGGTAACAAGTGCTCCTTCCCTCAGGTCCTAGAACCACAGAATATCTCGAGTTGGAAGGGACCCACAAGGAACACTGAGTCCAACTCCTGGCTGCACAAGGGACCGCCCCAAATCCAAACTCTATGTCTGAGAGTATTGTCCAGAGGCTTCTTGAACTCTGGGGACTGTGACTGTGTCATACATGGGGAGCTGCCCAAAGGAACACTGCCATGGAGGCACCAGCCCCGCAGAGCTGCTTGCTGCCCCGAGACCCAGCTGGCACCCCTGGAATCCTCAGGGACAGGCAGGAAGGGAAGCAGAGACCGTTTCCAAAGCAGAGGGTGGCTTCACTCCTTTTCTGCCAAAGGAGAAAACATTGCTTGAATTCAAGTGTGTGACAGTCCAAGCAAGAGCCAACGCTCTGTTTTTCCTGGCTCGCTACTGGGAAAGGGATTCACAAAAAAGCTTGCTGTTTCCTTCTGCAGTGGTGGTGGGATGGTCACAGTTATCCAGCCAGGGAGACTTCAGGACACATCTCCCAGCTTCAAACACAATAATCCTTGGTTTCTTTTCCTTGCCCTCTTTCCCAGCATGCACACGAGACATATCTCTGGTCCTGCAGACACAGGCGGACACTTTGTGGCCATAGCCCAAGCTGCCAAGAAGAGCAGCCCGTTTCAGTGCTGCTTTCAGCAGCTCCTTAAAGCAAGGTTGCAAGAGACTTTTTGGCTGCCTAGAGGCACGAGTGGCCAATGATCTGCCCAAATTGGCTGTGCATTTGCGACCTCTAAAAAGGATAGCGGCAGCTTGCCCACGGGACAGATAAGCATGGGACTCATGACTCATTCCCAGGGATGAGGAGAGAGTAGGTGCCTCCTCCCAGTTCTTTGCTGAGCTACGTGACAGTAATACGAGCTTGAAAGTCCCTCTGACAGTATCCTCAGATGCTATGAACCTCCTTCTCTTCCCTTCTCCAAAAGAGCAGCAATTTCAGCAAAGTTCACACCACGCCGTGAGAAGCTGCTGCTTTACTTTGCTGAGAAGAAAATTTGGGATTTTTTCAAACGACTCTGCTCACACCTATCAGCAGAGAGCTTTTGTTGTCCCCCACGTCAGCCTACCCACGCTCATCCAGACAACTGAGGCAGCCAGGAAGAGCTCTAACTTCAGACTTAGGAAAGTCTGACTCTTCCTGCCTTGTGACAAACTTGCACAAGCATCACCAGTCACTGTGTATGCAGCCAAGACCTGCCCTTCCTCTTTCGCACAGTCCCCGGCCTGGCCAGCACAGAAGATCCTTCCAAAGCATGGCCACATAACAGCCCTTGGAACAGCGTACAGCAAAAGGAGAAGTCAGTCAGCAGCTAGACAAGAAACCGCAGCTAGGAAATATGCTGGCCCCAAGCCAGCCTGGCCTCGGGCCAGGAAAGAGAAATGAAACCAGCTGAGATAGGAAGAGGCAGCAGCAATGGCTGGGCAGCATCCTCCATCCTTTGGCACATCCATCACCAGTTAGCTCTCTCATTACACGCCGTAAGCAGGCTTCAGCCTGTGTTCTGCCTCTCGGCATCCCTTGTCCTCTGCATACCGGGATCACACCGTCTCTGTGGATCCTCCAGAGCAAGATGCCCTGCTTAGAGACCCTGTCACCCTGAAAGACAGATTTTAGTGCCTTTCCTGAATCCCAGCCTACTCTGGGATTTTCTGCACTGCAGCTGCTGAGTGGGATTGCTGGCAGGCCTGTGCGTCTCCGATGGCATCAAGGCATCACAGGGCTATGTTCTAGCTCCTCCTTGGTTTAACACCTACTCTCCTTTGCTGCGTGCCCCAGAAACATGAGTAAAGAAGGCCACATGCCTTTTAGTCTCAGTAGCAAATTGTACAATAACACGCAAGTGCAGACAACTCACCCCACTAAGATCTGAAAAACTGGTTTGGGAGCTCAGGTCTGCTGGTCACCACTCCAAAGTGATCACTCCATCGGTGAGCACTCCAAAGGTTTCTGCATCAGCACGAGTGATTTGTCAGGGTGCCAGAGAGCAGGTTGAGCTGCACAAAGGGCACCTTTACTGCAGAAGCTGCCTGTGCTTTTTGATTTGAAAAGACAGATGTACTGCGTTGCCTCTAACACACCGAAGTGGATGCTGAGAAGTGGGAGCTCCTGGATTTGACCCCCCCGGCTGCAGGGTGCTCAGGCTGTGCAGGGGACACAGCCCTAGGCCTAGGAGTCCCATCAACAAACAACTGGATATCATTCTAAAAAACTCTCCAGAGCTTTGGCTGGAGCAGGCCACAGCTTAGACTTGCAAAGCAAAGGTAAGACATTACCATTTTCTGGCTACAGGCACGCAGTCCTTTCTCTAATGAACTGCCAAGGTTAAGCACTACTAGCAGGAGAAAGGAGAGCCCCTGCACAGTGCCTGTACCAGCCCTGTTGTCTATGATAGAATAAGAGGAAATGGTTTCAAACTAAAAGAGGGGAAATTTAGACTGGATATAAGGAAGAAGTTTTTTTTACAATAAGTGTGGTGAGGCACTGGCACAGGTTTCCCAGAGAGGTGGTGGATGCCCCATCCCTGGAGACAGCCAAGGTCAGGCTGGACGGGGCTCTGAGCAGCTGATGGAGCTGTGGGTGTCCCTGTTCAATGCAGGGGAGCTGGACCAGATGGCCTTTGAGGGTCTCTTCCATTTCAAAGAATTCTACGATCCCCATCAGACCCCTTTTTGAGGTCAGAAGTTGGCCTCGTTTGTCCTCATCTTCTGCAGTGCCTTACCCACACGGTTGCTGTATCACCAGTGAATTTAGCAGCACAAACCTCCATTTCTCCACCCTCAGCCAATACTGCATGAGAGGTAACAACCCACACATCCCCAGGCAGGACATTTGTCTGAGCAGTACATAAAGATACAAGGACATCTTACAGCCACGAGTGTAGCAGCACAGCCAGCATAACCACTGATTTCAGTGCAGCAGCATGGTGATCCAGAGCCTCACTTTCAGGGTTTTGGTTTTCCATTAGCAACATGTCTATGTTCGACTCATTCCAAATGTAGGAGTTGCTTTCATCCTCTTGCTTCCCCTAACTCAGCTGCTAAATGAACGACACTCAGCTTTGCAGTCTGAATGCTGCTGCTTCCAAGTCATACAGAGAACTGGAAAAGACATCATCCAAGTGACAAAAGAAGGGAGGGATGAAATGTTCATGATTCTCACATGTTGTTGGACAGGAGGAGAGGGCAGAGGTAGTGATATATCAATGAGGTAAGCTAAGCTGGATGCAGGCAGCAGCTGGTTTAAATGGTGTTCCCCCTAAGCTTAGTTCTCATTTTCTTTTTTCCCTCTGCCTTTAACATTTTAAGTCAGCAGAGTCATCAGGTGCACAAATGAGCCCTCAGCTCCAGCGCTCTGCAGAACCCATCCGTATCTTATCAGCATTCGCTCAAGTGCAGCTCTGTGCTGGTAAGCAGCCTTTTAAGGAGAGCTGCCAGCAGCAGGGATCAGGTCCCGCTGTGAGCTTTAGCACTTTCCTGGAGAAACGAGCCTGTGTAACACACACGGTGTGAGCACGCGTGTCCCTGGCTGCCAGCTCTAGCCTCCCTGTGACTTAGGACATACAAGCTGTTTGTTAGCTCTGAGTATGCATCCCTGCACGCCCTGTGAGCCCAGAGAGCCTGGAAGAGGAAAGGGCCTCGCTCGTGTCAGCCCTAAGAGCTGCTTGCACCACCGCAAAGCACATGGGTAGCTTTACGCCTGAGCCCAGCAGACAGCTCCACGCACACAATTCGTTACCGTTTTGCACTTATTTGAGTACCTCCGTCTTCCAGGTGGAAGACAACTGGGGGAGACGCCTCGGTGCTGAGGTGGCACCTCTCCCGCAGCCGAGCAGACAGCGCTCCCTCACAAAGGAAGAGCGCGGAGCCCGAGCTGGGCTGCAAGAACCGCTCCGCACCACCTCTCAGCGGAGCCGACCAGCACTGCCGCAACCATCAGCCGCTGCCCGAGGGCGACCCCGCGTGGCCGCCGCGGGTATTGCAACGGCCGCTGCGCCCCCACGCCCCGCAACGCCGCCGTCACCGCGGTCCCCCGCGCGGACCCCGTGCCTCAGAACACAGCTGTGGAAGCAAACAACGTGCAAAAACGGTGTCCTTTCCAAATCAATACCTTACCTGCTAAGCCACAGCCCCTGCAAGGCGTTAACGACACATACAGCTGAATATGAACGCACAAGCGGCAATTAATGCCCTGAAAATGGCTCCAACACACAAACACAGGCCTTCGGTCAGTACTGACACACCTTCTGCTTGCTAGTACTGACACACTAACCTTCCTGTTAAGGAAGAAGCCCTTCTCATGGCAAAGCTTTAAACAGAATCAGAAGGTAAACAAAAAGGAGGAATGAGCCTGTCCAATTCATTTGCTTCACGTGCAATACTGGTTCAGCTTCCGAAGAGATTTCTCCACGGTTCTGCTCATGTTATCTGGCCCTTCTCTGGGGGCAGCAGTACCTGATGGCACAGTAAGAACAGACCAGAAGAAATAGGAAGATGAAAGCCACAGTTATCCCAGTGTGTTCAATGGGGAGCTTGTTCCCCCACTCCAATCTGTCAGCAGTAAGGAGCTCATACAGAGCAACAGCTTATCTGTCTTCTGTTTCACACAATCACAGAACCATTTGAGTTGGAAAAGACCCTTCAAGGCTGTCTGCTCCAACCTCCTGCACTGAACAGGCACACCCACAGCTCCATCAGGTGCTCAGAGCCCCGTCCAGCCTCACCTTGGCTGATTCCAGGGATGGGGCATCTACCACCTCTCTGGGCAACCTGTGCCAGTGGCTCACCACCCTCATTGTAAAAAAACTTCTTCCTTATATCCAGTCTAAATCTCTCCTCATTTTAGTTTTAAATCATTTCCCCCCATGTCCAATCACAACAGAACTGCTAAAGAATCTGTCTCCTTTCTTACAGCCCCCCTTTAAATACTTTATTCACTTCTCTAAGCATCTACTGCTGCTGTGAAGCAGGGCAGTGATGGGCTTCCAGTATTAAGAACTAATTAATAAGATTACTTCGTCCTTTGAAGCAACAAAGCCTTCAAAGGAATGCTCCATGGTAATCAGTGCAACCACTGACTGCAGAAGGGAAAAGATCTGGTCAGATGTGGAACTGCCATACAAGTACCCATAACTTCAGGCTGAGGTTCAGGCGGTGCTCTCTCATAACACGAACCATCCCTTTACAGGAAAGGTCCCGGGCTCTTCTATGAAAACTTACAAGATCATGCTGACACTGGGAATACAGGGAAATTGTAACACTGCATGCTTAAAATTAGCAATTAGCTTTACAAAACTAATGAATGTTTCCTGAACATCCGCAACATGGGAGTTTTACAACAGAATGATCCCCCAGACAGTAGAAATTACCATCTACCTACAGGTCTATGTACATTTGAGCTTATAGCTGAAGTGGGGAGGTCTGTACTTCCAGATCTGCTACAGTCTTCCCCTGTGACTCAAAGAACTCCTGAATGTCTGAGTTGACATCTTTAACATAAAGATGCAACTACTAATTTTCAGTCCTAATTTACTTGAAGCCTAATTCATCTTGACAAAATGTAGCAATTAGAAAATCAGTCTCTTACTGTATTTGATCTTAAAGCTTCACCACAACACGAGAAAACAAATGAGCTCAAATAAGGCTTTCTATCTCCAAAGTTTGGTCCAGGGGCTGTAGCTTGAAAAAAAGAATAAAAGCAGTGAGCACAGCACTCAGACCGCAGCACCGGCTGTCCTTTAACGGACCTCTCCCCATCTCTCAGCATGGCCCAAGGCCCTGAACCTTGTCTGACATCTAATCCACAACAGGTAAAAGAGATGTAGGCATTTTAGAAAGCCTAAGAACAGGCAGAATTTGAGACCAACTGTATCTGAATCCATTTGTTCCTTTTGAGCGTTCTGTTATTAGTTCTGCCCCCTCTCCCCTTCCTTGAACGCATCTATTAAAGAACAGAACCCTTTTATTTAAAGCAGCCAACCTCCCCCATAACTCTGAAGACATTGTTCTTAACCAGACCCAGCAAGCAAAGACATCTTCAGAACTGGATGATGCGGGTTTTAGCACTGCAGAACTTCAGTCACGAGCCTATTACAAACACCCTCTGCCACTGCATTCAGACCACACGTCCCCGGACTGCAGCCATGCGATTACAGAACACTGCTTGGCTGCCAGACACACAGCTCAGGATGCCGAGATGCTCACCATGCGCCGCCTCTGATTAATTGTAACGCTCGTCTCTTATGCAGAGAGAAAACAGCCGCAGCTCTGCGAAGCTGGATCAGGAGCAGCACCGACAGACCTCAAAGCAGACGAAGAAACGAAAGGCAGAAGTTGGTCTCTGGTTGCAGATCTGAAGGAAGCAGTTTCCTTTCCAGGCAGCTGCTGGAGGCCTGCACAGTACGCGTGCAGCATGGTAAGGAAACGAGGGTACGTTCTTGCAGCTCGGTTGTTTTGCAGGGCATTCGGGAAGCAAGCTGTTGAAAAGCTGTTTATGATTATCATTCTCTTTTTTTAAATACCTCGAAGACAGATCAACTCTGAAAGAACCCTCTGAAAACACCTCCAGACTTAAATGCAAATGTTAAATATCCAAAGTATGACACTGGTGCACTTTTCAGAAATAATTACATACTTAAGAGGTGAAGTAGGAACAGAGTATTTCAGAAAACATTTAATATGAAATCTTTTGGAACTTCCATCGAATACAGATTTACATAATTTATCAGAACACTGTTTCAGTTCAGACAACGAAGTGCACTGCCAGGTGAAAAAAATACATTTGGAGGAGTGCTTGAAGTGTAGGAAGTGAAAGGATAGGTGACTCTTCACCTGAGAAAGTACAACGACCGCCCTGAAATGTTTTATTGCTATTACAAAATGGAGTTTTTGTGGAAGAAACCATACTGAGCAGCACAGGCACGGGCAGAGCACTGAAAGCCAACTGAACTCCGACCGAACAGCGGGAGTTCCAAAGCCATGGCATGACACAGAATATACAGAGAATAAAATGCAAATCCAGGAATATTTACTACATTTAACAACTACGATCATCCTTTAAACTAGCATAGTCAATATCAATGCTCAGGGATAGAGAGGGGAAGTCTGCTGCCTTCACAGACCGCGGGTCACAAGAACTAACTTGCAGAACACCACGGATTTTCACCTCGCGTCAGACCTGAACTGCGCACTATGAATAGCTATTAGCTCACTGCAAATTTAAAATGCAAATTTAGGCTCCGGTCTAAAGCACGCGTGAAGTACATGCTTAAGGGCTTCACTGAAATATAACCATAAAACATTAATACAAAAAGTCAAGTAGGTAACGCAGGGTTTTATCTACAGAAGTCCTCGATGAGTATCAGCAGGAAACAACGCTTGAAGAAAGCTCCTGGTTCTGGTCTGCCAGCCCAAATCCAGCTCACCACAGCGGTGGTTAAGAAGCGGGGACCATCCGACAGCAGCTCGGTGTCCTACAGAAAGCTAGCAGGCCATCAGTGTCCATCAGGGCAGGTTCCACACCGCACGGCACAAGAGCAACAGCGGACTCCCTCCTCAGCAGGATCTAGAGACACAGCCAGCATAAAGCCAACAGCAACGTGCCCAGAGCTAAGTGGGAGCACGCTGGAAGAGAGCTGCAAGGAAATTTTTAGCTGCCACTGCCCATGGCTGTAGTTAAGCAAGCTGGATGTTACAACGGGGGACATCAGCAGCCAAATCTGACTCCCACTTTTGGGTTTCAATACCGCGCACGCTCAGAAAGCAAAGGAAAGCACTGCTGTGCCTGCAGCAATACTTCAGAGCAGCACAGACTCACGTATGGTGATCTGCATCAGAACGTGGCTGCTATCTGAGAGTCCTTTTGTGCTATTATCAGTCTGACCTAGCGTAAGGTGGAGAACTCTGAAAGAAGCCACTGGTTAGCGCTCAGCACACCACACTGTTCTGCAGAGGGACTGTGGAGCAACGGAAAAGTACTCCTAGCTGCAATCAAAACTCGTAAGCCAGAAGGATAAAGATACAGTTTTAGTAGTTCAGCAGAAGCAGAAGAATGGAAGCATTTACCCAAATTTTAATGCACAAATCAACTACATTCTTAAAATTTGATTCAGACTTAAATAATAAATAGGTGGGCAAAATATAATGCAAGACTTACTCGGTAAAAGTGAATTTTTAATAATTTCATGAGCTCTACTTAGAAAACAGGACTAATAATGTTCACAACCGTAAATCCAAACCCTTCACACCCTTTTTTTCCTTAACACAGCAGTGAATTGTAAACCTGCGTTTACTGGTTATCTCCTCAGTTATTTTAAATATTAACTCAAGTGTTTCCTCCTTGGCCATTTCAATTTTTAGCACCAAAATTAGCCCAAAAAGAGGTACTGGTACAGCTCCATGTGGTAAATGAATTGTTTACATATAATACTTTATATATTATACACACATACTGTACATTCACACGTCCACACAAACAGGAGGCATATTTAAATGAATATATTCTGTGTTTCAATTTGTTGTCAAAGACTTAGGAGCAATGGAAATAAAGCAGAAGGGGTAATATTTTACATAGTAGGCAACTTTAATGCTGTAGTGCACTTATAAAAAAGTCCAACTCTCCCTCCCAGCTCAGCAGCTTTTTTTTCTTTAATATCACTATTCAGAAGGATGCAGAAGTTATTGCCTAAATGTTAATCTATACATTTCCATCGGAATTCTCAAAACACTTGAAATTGCTAACTAATTTACAACTTAACTATTTTTCTCGTTACAGCTTTAACTCATTGGCAATTTTGGAAGCAATGTTTTTAAAAGCTATGGATGTTCCCGATATCCGCTTAAAGCGAACTCCGTTCAGGGACAGTCTTGGCAGTTTACACACCTCCATTTCCCACTGTACGAGGTTTTCCGCGTGCCCATCTCCATGGACGCAGAAAAGCAAGAAACGCTCTCTTTGTTCATAGTCACAATTATTGGCATCCAGGACCTTCCGGATTTCCCTCATCATGTCATTGGGATCCATGGAGCTGGTGGTTTTCATGCTCCATGTAAAACGCAGCGAGCGAGGCTTGGCTTCCTTGTTTTCGTCCTTCTGATCCACAGCTACATTGCGGCTGAAAGAGAGCGATACGTCAGTTAGCAGGGCGAGCCACTTCCCCCGGGACAGGCGTTAGCAAAGCAAACTCACGGGCAACACACACCACGAGAGCAGTGTCTGGGGGCCCTGGCAGCAGGCAGCACCCATCTCCCTCACTGCTGTACAAACACACAGTAAAGATAAAGCGTCAGCGTTCGGGGCTGAAACAAAGGTAAGGCTCGATGGGAGAAACAACTGGAGGTCACTGGAGTTGGGAGCGTGAGGGAAGTTACCTCACTGAGGAAAAACCACACACATCAGCTATGATTTGGTTTTAAGTCAAGTGTTGCTCCAAGCCCTACTCTTGGGCCACGTGCCACTGGGCTGGATAGGTTTCACTCTATGAGACATTCACTAAAGAAGCACCATATTGCAGGATACTGGGGCTACCTTCAACAGGGAGGAAATATTCTGTCTTTAAGCTGGTCAGTAATTTGTTTAATACCAATCAAGTAATGCAATGAAGTCTTTTGCAGCTAGAATCTACGCATGTAAGCATCCTGGAGGCCGAAATGCAGGAAGGAGAGCTGGAAGTCACTATCAAACACAACTTGACATGGTTAATAAGCAACCAGGGCAAGAGGGTTCCTATTACTGCCACAGTTCTAAAAGACTGCAAAAAAATACACCTTAGTATTTCCCATTTCCCAAGTCTGCAAGGTTTTTTTGTTTCTTTAAAGCTTTTCCCTTGGTTAGGAGAAATAAGGTTATCCAGGACAATAAAAAAGAAACGATCCAGAAATCTCTAGTTCATAATGATGCCTCTACTTCCATTAAAACGAGCAGTCACAGAGCTGAAGAATAAGGAGCTACATTTAAACCTTTAAGAAAAAAATGGGACAGATTTTCTTTTGGAAAGTCTGCATGCTGTCAGTCATATCTTCAAATTTACTTGTCCCCAGGGCAAGGGACTTTAATACAATGACCATGATGCTTTAATATTTTCTGAAAACACATAACCTTGCTGACCCTAAACTACACAGTTTAGGTCTCACATTGAACTTCAAAGTTCAGTTTACAATTAAGTTAAGCTCTTCTCTAAGATATTTGGCTGTGAATTTCTGCTTACACAACGCTTTCTTCCTTCTCCAACCATTAAGCAGGCAATTATGAAAAAGTTAAATAAAAAGCAATAGCAAGGTCAAAAAAAATCTATTGCAAAGATAACCTGTTTCATAATTTTATTTTCTATTATAAAGACTCCCAGTAACTGCAAGAATAAAAGGATTATGCTGTCAAATCCAGCTATATGATTTCTCAGCTGCTACATACTCTTTGATTACTGATGTATTATGTTTTAACTGTAAGGTTTTAATTTAATGAAGCTGCAGGAGCTGGCAAAAGGGATAGGGGGAGTAACACCAACTTTTATTCAATGCTGATTTTAGAAAGCCTTTTCTACTTGAAAATGGCTGGCAGAACAAATACAAATCCAACCATTTCTAGTATTTTTAACATGAAGATTTGAAGAAGAGTTTAATATGGAAAATATTTGTGATTTTGGAGACAAAAATACATCTTAACATCCTTCAGTGGTTATCCCACACATGTGCAGTCTCACTAGACACCTACAGATCTACAAGACAACAGCAAATCATAAATACTAAAATGCAAGAAACACACGAGGGAGAAGGCAACAGGAAAGATGAAAGTTTAGAAAGAAGCCAGTCAGTGCTTTAATAGCTGTTCTGCAGACAAAAATGCTTCTTTGTTTAGTTTCAAAGCCTTAAACAAAACAAAAGCTGCTTCCTGAAGCCACTGTGCCACATAATCAAGGGAAGAAAGGTTCAAACTCACCTAAATAACATTTCAAACAAAAATTTTACCCTCACCTTGAGCCCTCAAATCTCCCGTTCCTCTCATATTCAGTCGGAAGCCTCATTGAAAAGAATGCAGAAGCAAAAGGAAGTGGGAAAGAGAAGACAAATCTTACACTACAGTATACAATATCTGAGTAGTTGCTAAAAGACACCGTAATCATACCGAAGTCGTGTTAAAATACAAAGCAACAAAGATGTAATGAACTTTCTTGATTAGAACAAGTTCAGAATATAACATCTTACCAAAGTCTATTAACTGTAGTTTTTAAAAGACCCTTAGCTATTTTTGACATCGTGTGCTTATATATTTACATTGTAGAATTCATTAAAGTTGAATGTATGAAGTGGAAAGTGTCAAACGAGAATAACAAAATATATTAAAATTAAGTTATCATTTAATAAATAAGACCTAATTATATTAAGC
>JACDJE010000028.1:1619543-1704351 GCA_016647715.1 Pavo muticus | reverse complement strand
TTTTTTAAGTCATCTGGGAATAGAAGTGTGTATTTGAACAAATTGTTTATGAACTAGTCCAGGCAAACTGTGTTTGCACACACACCAAATCTGAAGAATTGGATATAGAACAACACCAAGCCATCTAAAGCAAAAGATCAACATGCGTATACATTTTAACCAAAGTTTAGAGGTAAATCCAAGATTTCCCATGCTGTGCTATTAATTCTCACACTGACGCATCTTCTATATCCAAAGAAAATTAAGCTTTCTATCCTTTTGCACTGTTTAAAGCTACACTGCTGACTGCTAATATCCCAGCACCAGGCAGAATTATGAGGAAAGTCATCTTCCTTTACCTTCCCATTACTGCAGTACCATGGCTCCACATCTCAGCATTCATTCTGCCCACAGGAGAGCCATCTTTGTAAGCAAATATATTAAAACACCTCTGATGGCTGATGTGTAGGGTCAAGAATGTATAACAAAAAGCTGTTTTTTTTAAATGCATATTATATTTATGTTAGATTGTGTGAGGTGATATAAGGCTTAATTTCCTCATTTTTTTTTCCTTCTGAGGGGCTGTGGTGAGGAAACAGGTCTTTGAGATCAGTGGAAAGAGACAATCCTTGCTCCGTGCAGATTTGTCACAATGGAACACTACAAGAGTACCACGAGGAGCAAAATGATAGTACTTATTGTGCAGCACGTGGAGGACACGGAGCTCAAAATCAATGCTGCAATATAAGTATAGGTAAGAAAATGCCATGTCACTCATCACAGTGTTCATCACAAGAACATCCAGCAAGAACCCTATACAACAAGGTCCTGCACAGCACATGGTAAGATGGGACCTCTGGTAGGAGACTAATCGACTAATAAAAAGCTGTAACAAGCAAAGATGATAATGAAGATGGTGAGAGCAACTGGCAAGTCCTCAACCAATTCTAGCACTTCAAAGTGTGCTTTACTGGTAGCCATTTTCATCGTAATTTTATATTCAAATGTTAACATTCAACCTTCTTAAGGGGAGAAATTCCCACTTGTTCCTCTCAGTCACACAGGAGGGCAGCTGACCCAAAGGCTACAGCCCTTCCAATGTGCTTTAGTAGACTGACTGCCGCCCATACTTAGGTCACATTTCTGAAACTCACATTAAGTTTAAGACATCAGTAGCACTGATGAACTTCTAGGCAGATTAAGATCAAGTGCTACTCTACAGTGGTGAGTATTAGAGAAGGTAGATACAATTCACAAACTCAACCTTTACAACAATATTCTAAGACTGAAATGGGAAAAGGCTGGAAGGGAGAGAACCCCCATACCAGCAGAACAAAGCTACTCCTTTCAGATGTGGGAAAGATCTGCGACACGCTTGTTTTACTGAGGAAATCAAACAAGTGTGAAGACACTGCTCAACTGAGAAATTAAAGAGTATCTGAGCTTTAAAAGAGACTGCCGTGTTCCTAGAAAGTAAAACCTCATTAAAAGCTGCAAGCATTTAGAGATAATTTTAATTCCATTTTTTAATTTTTACTTTAAACTTGCCAAAGGCTGTAGAAAATGAGAGGGTAACCAGTATTCCCAACAATGAACAGTCTTACTGTTAATGGAACCCATCCAGAAAAGTTTGAGGAAAAAATCCCTCTCTACTTACATTTGCAGACCTTTCTAGGCTGAACTGTTCAGGTTCTGAAATGCTAGTTTCAGAATCAAAAATAACAAAATACCACCTCGAAATGACAAACTCTACTTCCTTGAAACCTGTTTGGAAATCCATACGTTATTAAGTTTTTCCATGCTCCAGTATCCATCCATTCAGCACCAGGAACTGTACTCAGTGACTTACGCTCTCAAATATGAAACACCAAGCCAAGATGGGGAGAGTCGTGCCGATCTCTCTAGATGCCCCTCCTTCACGAAGGAAACTGTTACAGCTGAGTTCTACAGCACAGCACTCGTGCTGGGAACATTAACTTACTGTACTGCCAGTATTGTTTTGGTAGCTCTGCAATTCAGATGCAGCCCTTAGGCCTCCTCACTGCTAACACAAACGCCACTCCTGTGGGAACCACAAATTGGTTGTTCGTGTTCTCAATCTTCTGCTTTCGCTTGTATTTTTACAGAAGTTAATTTTATGGGCCAAGATGATTCTTGGTCTTTAGAATGGAACAAATATATAAAAAATTTAGGCTCTCATTTGTCAGGCAATGCCTACACACAATCTCCTTTTTTTTCCTGCTATACAGTTTGTGAACTGATTTCTAAAGTAAGGCTGTTTCCATATCTGTCCCGAGTTATACTGCTTTCTGTTCTTTACATCTTTGTGCACTCTTTGTTAAAAATTCAGCTAAACAGAAAATTGTCTAAAAAGATACCGAGAAACAGCAGAGCGCAAGACTAAAACAACAGCAATTCATAGAAATGAGGAATAGATGCTACGTTCAAATTCAGAATATAGAAAGTGATTTCTGCTGTCAGAAAAAAAGTTAGTTTTCCACGATACACAGATGTGCAAGCACAGTGCATGGTGTAAGATATATACACACATACATATACAAATATACACACACACATATATAGTAGGTCCATGTACCAGGTACAATATTAGAAGTAATTTAAAAAAAAAGAACGACTAAGAATCTGCTTTTGGTCAAAAGGGTGGAACTAGCTGACCTTTAAGAACCCTTCCAACCCAACCTATTCTAGGATTCCTTGAAAGCGACACTGCAGTACTATATACACGTGGGTTACGGTACTTCTTCCAGTACCAAAGAGAGTGAGTTTAGGTAAGACTCACAGCATATGAAGTGAGAAGAAACTGCCAAAAATATAACATTCTGAATTTAATTCTGTACCTACATACAGCATCAGGTGCTGAGGAATATGATGCACATGTGAAACAATTTAAAAAGTACAGTCTGGTCCTGTGCAGGTGGTGTAAGACTCTGCAAATCTCTTACTCAAAAGACATATTCAATGAAACCTGCAGCAGTTCCTTCCACTGCAGTTATAACTCCTGGCCAGCAGTCAAAGGAACTTTTTTAAAAAAATAATTCAAGTTACTTTTTTAAAGTCTCAAAGACGACGACCGGCCTTCTAGCTTCAATCTGAATTTCCACTGGCACTTTTCATTTTAGTTCCGAGCAACTGAATACCAAGCTTACATGCATTCAGTTGTGGAGGTTACACAGATCACAATCCTTTGTTTAAAAATGAATGTGACTACAGAGACAAAAGCTCCTTTTATAAAGCCGTATGTGCTCCACTGCTTGTTACGCATGGTGAGTGAGAACTATTGCCTCTGCTTAGTCTCGCTGGTATACCATACTGGATGGTTCCATGTCTACCAGTCTGTGCATGTTCCTCTTCTCAGGAAAGCTGTGACACTATTAGCCAATCCAATCAGCATCAGTTCTAAACACAATCATGTTTGGAAGTGCCCTGATAATTATTAAAGTGGAATGGAATTTACTCATTTAGTCAGGGATAGAACCTTTAGATTATGGATAGAATAAGCCCAAATGTAAGTAGCTGTTAACATAGCTGAGGTCTCCCTATTCGAAGCACTTCCTTGAAATGGTCTGACCAATTTTAAATTGCAGAAACGTGCGTAGCCTCGTAGTTTGAAAGTTAAAACAGATGACATTTTTAGTCAACTGCTGGGAAACGAAGAAACATTCTTTAAGGAACTCCGAAGTATAACAGTGAATATTGCAAGATTCTACTGGAAAAATCTGTAAGTGGGTCAAAATTGTATTACCAACTTTAGCAACTCATAATGGATTTAAAATACATACAGAATTCCCAAATTGTAAGCCTAAATTCAATCCTTTAAACTTGAAATGTGAGTAACACTTTTCAGCTTTTTCCCTCGGTTAAAAAATTAACGTGGATGTTATGGTTTATTTGTAACTCAAGTGCTCTGTTTGCAGGTCAGCTGCAGTTCACTTCAGCTAAGGCATCCCATTTTAAAATAAAAATGCAAACATTTCACCTTCTTTCAATCTTCCACACAAAACAAGCTGCTAGATTCACAGCCACAGTCAGTTTGCTTTCTCCTGTATCAGCTACAGACAACACATCACAATGACGTTTTAATTTAAATACCACAGAGCAGAGAATGTGAATTTACCATCACTTACCTTTATTTGCTTGTAACCTTACATTTTGAAACTTTTATCACTGTTATCAAACACCTCATTTTTCAAACAAAAGCATGCTAAGTGTATTAGTACATAGAACAGCATTACTTTGGTGCTACCAACTCTATCAAAGAAAGAAGAATTCACGAGGCATGCTTAGCATCTTGTTATTCAGGTGCTGCAGACTCTTAGACATCATCACGAGTTAATGGATTGATTTATGCTTTCCTCTCAAGAAAGACAGTATTTAGTTCTCAGCAGAAAGTTTAGTTTTCAGAAAACCAAGGCTAGAAAGCCAAATCTGTTGTTAATTGCAGGAGCCACTTTTTTAAATATAAATAAATCCTACCTTTTGATAAACCTGAATGACATGTTTCTAAAAGAAATTAAGCCAAAATAATAATTAACAAAGTTTTGTACAAAGTAAATTGAAAAATCCATTTAGAGTGAAGCATGCAACAGACCTCATTTAAACGCACAATGAAATTACACTTCAGTACATTCTGAGATTAGGCACGTGACTTCAGGTCTGAAGAATTTTCTTTTTAAAGCATTAATATTCCCAAACTTATTTGTTTCCTGGGAAATACACTGCCAGCAGTTCCTGTGAGTTACTATAGCAGTTATGAGCATATAGACTAGTTTCAAAACACTTGAAAACCAAAAATATGCAAGGTCACATAAAAAGATGTTTTTATTTAAAAGGAGTTTAAATAGAAGGCAAAAAGCACCTTCAGAGTTAGGTTTCCTCCTTCCTTCATAACACTGTCACACATATTGTCTAAAAACTGCCTCAAATACTTGGCTAACTTAGTGATAAAATCTGTAACTAGTGCCTAGACCAGAACATAAGCAGTTCAGTATCAAAAGGATTCTCATCTCCTACAGAGGAAACAAGAATGAAAAAGCACACTTCAGCATATTTATTCCTATTTAAAAAGAAACAACTGTGTCCTTTGATGGCACTGTCTACTTCCTAGTAGTTTGTACCTAGCATAACAGAGCACCAACTGCATGAAGCCCTCCAATTGCACATGTAACCAACCGTAGCAGGGCTACTGTGATTAAATAACAAGCATTTTTAACACGTCCAGATGGAATTTCAACTATTGTGTAAAGCACTTGGGGAAGAACTTCTTAAAGCAAACTGCACCGCACAAGTTGAAAATTGGAGGTAATGATAGAAGTTGGACTGCTGTCTGAACAAGTGAGTCTCACACTGAATGAAAAATAGTATGTTCCAGCAGCACGAGTACAAAGCTTTACATGTTCACAGTTTGAGTGTCCACATTTGGAATGCCAGAATGGAAAATTTAGAGTATAACAAACAAAAGTACAGAACGATGTGCCAAAAAGATGTGTCTGATTTAAGACCTCACTTGACAAAAAGCAGATGACTTTATATTAAAAAAGTAAAAATCAAGTTCATCTTTAACCTCTAAAGAGAAAAAGAAAGGGACTTCCCACAGCCCACAGTCTCCCAGAGAAGCATTAGCTGAGAGTTCTGGGCAGGGTAAAACATTTACCAAAAGGCAAGGCTGTTCTGTTCAGATTTTTCCACAGACTTTTTTTTTTTTTTTAAAAGGAAATTCATTCCCTAAATTGAAATCAGCCAGCTGTGAAAAACTGGAGTTTGGCTTAACATTATTTTGCATGGGAGACTACAAAGAAGAATACTGGGGAGAGGGCATGTACAGTCCCAGAACACACAGGAAGGAAAAGGTTCGATGCCATTGTCATAGGCCTAAAATAAAAGCAAGTGTGCCAAGATTAGAATGATGTATTCTGCAAAATTTCATGAGATGAGGAGGGTACAAAAGCATTGGGATTATCTTAAAACAAAAGTAAAGAAATTCTCACTTTTGCAAACACAAGTTGTGTCTACCTGAGTGGTCTGAAGTAGGTAATACATGAACCCACGGGTTTTAAATGCTTAAGGAAAATACATGATATTTTCTCCCCTCCTACTCCAGTTCTAGCATTTGTGGGAATTAATTTCAATCCTACACGTGTTTGAAACGAGGAGTCGAATTAGAACAAAAACAGTCAGTACAGGAACAAGCATCCGCTTAAGCCAGGCTTTGGCTACACCAGCACATCTTCACACCAACACCAGAATCTGCATGAGCTAAGTGCTGAAACAGGATTAAATCTTTCAGGCCTGACCAGGCTACTGCCTAGACAGAAACCGCAGTACTGCCATTACTTTAGGATGACCTGTGCTAGCACTGCTGCCAAAATCAACTGTTCTCTTTTGCCTCTAGCCTTTCACCTGTGATATTTCTGCCTGTGTGGAAACAGTCAAAGAGACTGAGAGAAACACCCTGAGCTCCTAACACTGCATTAAATATCTGGACTGGTATCCTAGTTTATGTCTTCTACTGAGAGATCATGCACACTGAGCAGCTTTTGAACTGAGCTGCAACGTTTCAGCTCTGCAGCACTGGTGCCGCAGACATGAAAACAGTGAGCCCAGAATCATCAGCACAGATCAAGCTGCGTCAGTTTTTATTCCCAGTTGATTCAATTGCTAAAAACAAATGGCTTTCTGTACTGAAAAGAACTATGAAAAAAATAAACCATCATCAGATGCATTTTAAGTTGCAGACGTAGTTAAATTATTGACCAGCAATTGTGGACAAAGCCTCCTACGCAATGAACTACTACATGTTTCTGCTCTCTGACAATAAGAAAACGTTCCTGTATAGCATTATCACTTTAAAAGACGTACCTTCTTGTGAGTTTTGAAGTTAGTTTGCTGAACAGGTTAGTGGAACCCCTGGTTCGAGTCTGAGAGAGCGGCGTTGCCTCGTGGGACAGGCTGGGGGAGGCCGGGGGCCCGTTGTAGGTAGCGGTACGTCGCTCACGGAGCTGGCCGTGGAAGGTGCTCCGACTGGCCGTTCCTCTGGGGAAACGAATACGGTCAGGTGTGGTTGCACTGCTTATGCTGTGAGTTGAAGCGACAGGCGTTCTTTGATCGGGAATAGTGCTAGAGCAGAAAACAAAAAAACACGCTAGGACTTCTTTACTGAAGCATGACGGTTTGTGCAGGAAACACAAAACACTACGTTCTACGGTAAAGCATAAGCAGACACTTCTATATAGGCCAGGGTTGGAAATATCAGCACTATTACAGCACTGTATGGAATCAAAATTCATAAGTTAGGATTTAAAAGGCTGCTGAAACAGAAACCTACGTAGGCAGAAAAACGCAACACAAGTATCCTGGAGAAGACCAGATAAACTAAGCATTCAGCATTTCACTGAGAAGACTGATAAAAGAATAGATGAGTAAAGTTTCCTTCCAGGAAAAAGAAGCAATAGATAACTTCAGTATCGCTCCCTTTATATTCCATACATCTTCAAAAAACTCGCTTATTGGAAAATGTCCTACAGGAAATTCTCTACAAGCGAACGGCTCCAAGCAGTGAAGTCCTTCTGAGTACAGATTACAGTCTCCCACAAACTGTGACAATAGGGAATGTCCAATACGCCTAACACTAAAATAATTAACATTTATTATTGCAGGATTATGTCACAGACAGCCTGACACACCACAAGACAAATGTAAACAAGACTAAAAATAAGGAAACAGACATCTTGTGGGCAATATATACTAGAACACGCTAGGACTAAAATTCCACAGCACAAAGTTAAGAAGCAGTGGGTATAAGTTAGTTTCACAATGATTTCAGGTTCTTACATAGGCCTGAAGTTATCTGCGCCATTGTCTATTGGAGGCAACATCATCTTCGTGTGCACAGAGGCTGACATGGACATCGACTTCTGATGTCGCAGCCGAACACTGGAGAAGGATGTAGTACAAACTGAAGCAGGGCTAGCTGCGTAAGCGAACATTTCTGTCAGGCTGTGAGGGGGTTTGGGTTCAGGCAGAGGCAGAAAGAAGAGCATGATGGACCAACAACAAACTACTGCATAGAAAAAAGCAAACTTTTCCTTCTATTAACCAATCTGTGAAAAGAACATGAACTCTAATAGCCCTCTTCTACGTAAACAACAGTAACTGTCCTACGTTCCTCTTAAATCACATCCTTATTATACAGAGCAATTGACATCTCTATTAAGTAATAGTTCTTACCAGAAGCATTAGGTAGTGGTGACACCCTCCCACACTGCAGTGAAATACCCGTTTCCAGAAATTATCCACATTTACAGAAAGCAATGCAAGTTGGACACACATTCAAATCTTGACCTACACCTAATAACTGAGGGAACTTCATGGACAAAAGAGAAACAGCATCATGACATTTAACAAGTCCACAGAGGTCCAAACAAAAAAGCTACTATTCATCAGCTGGTATGTATAGGAAGAAATGAGTAATGCTTGGTGTTCTGACAGAAAAGGTGTGACTACTAGTGAGCACCTCATATTGCCTGGCTATGAGCCTCAAGTTCTTCAAGTAACCATTCAGGATTTGAAGGAGACTGCAGTGCTGGCCAGTAATCCGTCAGCCATACAGTGTGTTGAAATATAAAGATTTAATCTTCCTTTGGACTGAAACATTCTTCTCAGCCTTTGTATTATCTGGTAACGACGGGAATGGGAGATATCTCAGAGGCACATTATATGTTAGACCTTCAGGGCTACAGCACCATAAATCATATAGCTTAAGTTTGCTTTTGGAGTATGTCAATTGTAATTCCAAAATCATGTTGGTGGTTAATAAATCAGTAATTGTCAGTGACAGTTCCATGACACTGCATGCTCATTTCCAAGTAACTTCATTGCTTTATATACTGAAATTCACGTCCTGTTATCACATTCTGGTATGTCTGGCTTCAGAGAGGATAACGCTAAGTTCATCTACAAGTATGAGATAACCCATTTCTTGGGCTTAGCTCTCAAAGTATTACTGGAAAATACTTAGAATTCAGACATCAGAACTCCTCCATAAAACAGCGAGTTCTGTTGAGTCTGGAAAAGTTAAAAGAAGAGGAACTTCACCTGAGTCACACATCTCTTCACACTGCTGAATCCTTTAAGATGCCACCTACAGTCTGCTAAAACCAACCTTGCAGAACAGTCCAGCTTTCACATTATACCAGAATATTAAGAAATTCTGAGGAAATTAGCATTCATCCCAAAACAATACACAAAACTGAAGTAATCCCCAAATGTGGTCACTAAGCACTCAAGCATTGCACTTTCTAGCTACTTTCCTCCTAGTCTGTTGTAAACGATAAAGAAGAATCTAGTTTTGCAACATGAGACTCAAGTTTTATTAAGCCTTATAATTTTAGTCATCTCCCTCCAAAGATGTGGTAACTAAAGGAATCAATAATGTACCAGAGCACATACTAAATCGTGAGAGTTCTTCAATTGAAGCTATGTTGGAAATCAACTTCCCTGGATTACCAGCCTGGGAACATGGAAACAGCAAGCTAAAATTCATCAATTAGTGCCAAGGCTTATTAAAATCTGAGGCTGCTGTAAATCATTTGTAACACAAATGATTTAAAGCAATTGCCTATCATTATGAAGAGTGTTTCATGAGTCCCCAAGTGCACTAATTAATGCTTAGGCTTTGGAGGAGAGCCAGAGTCATCTCCATCAGAATGCCTGTGTCAGCCACACAATGTGTGGAAGTAGGGATGTGAGATTTGAAAACTGTCTTCTATCAATCTGGTGTGAGGTCTTCAAGCCTGCTTTCTTGAACATGAAATCCACTGACTGACTATTGATTCTTGAAAGCTACCATGCTTTCAAAGCAGTGCCTTCTAAGGATTCAACATGTAAGATAAAACAGAACAGCTAACACTTGATTATTTTCTCTATAGAAAGAATAGAGAATTTAAATCTGTGCATCTTGCATTTTAAAGTAAGTCTCTCAAGTTTTCACCAGGTCACAGTCAATATCTGACTGGCGACAGAAAATCCAAAATCCAATCTGTAACAAATCATTTAAAGTAACTACTCCTGCCTTTACTCCACAAACAGACATTTCAAAAGCACAGAAGGGGTTTCCTTTTTTTTTTTTCCTTAAACAAAGCCATAGATTTTTACAAAGGTTAGGTTCTACTTCAGATAGTGCTTCAGAGAGAAAAAAAACATTACAAGTTTCTAAAGTTACTTTTTGCCAAGCTGATAGAACAATAATATTAGAGATATTACAAAAACACACCTGAAGAAAGGCAGAATTCATTCTGAAGAGCCAGTCTCATCAATAACCATGCTTGTTTAGCCTGCATTAAAGGTCTGCATTTCATGCAATCAGCCAAGCCTTTGCCCAGTTAAAGCAACACAATATCAGACATAGTTCTATAGATCTCCACAAAAACTCAGCAATTGTGTCAAAATTAATGTGCAGTTTAACACCAAAGCATTTCAGACAACGAGAATTCTCTGGTTCTAAAACAATTAGGAGTTCACTTTCATTCTCTTATCGTTTGACCCTATATAAAGAGTCAGGGAAGTAGTAAGCAAAAATACATGATAAAACCTATAATGACCTTCTTCCCAACAGTCAAAACATAAATGCTCAGACACACCAAGTGATCCAAACAGAGGTAAAGTTTGCAGGAGAAGCAAATGACGTTTTTAAACCATATACTGCATTGACAGTAAAAGGCAAGTTACATAAGGATGACCAAATATGGAAAGAAAATAGAATTAAAAGAGATGTCAAATATACAATGTCAACTCTGAACTTAAAACCATTACGTGACAAATTAGAAAGAATTTGCTGAGAAAGTCAAAGCTAGGGAAAAAAGGCATCTCCAATAGACAACTCCTTAAAAGTATGAAGTCACTCTTAAATTAAGAGGATACCTGAGTTTCAAGCATTCCTGGTAAACAATAACTCACAAGAATCATAATAAAGAATTTTTTTGACAGAGTATTGTAAAGGTATCAGTTTAAAGATGAATAAAAGTGTTATTAACAAACCAAGAAATCAAGTAATCAAATCTAATCAAAGCTATCCTGGAGAGAAAGATATATTTTCAAAGTGAGTTGGGAAAGAAAAAAACTTAACATTTCAAATGAAATGAAGGATGGTGAACTTTAATCTCAACAAACTTGGTAATGTTAACAAGGACTAACAGATGAGACAGACACACTAAGAGGCAGTACCAAATAGCTGGGCTGTACTTCACAAGACAGTTGACTGTAGGCCCAGCTGGCCAGCTAGACTTTTGGCTCTCTTGAAACTTACACTTGACTTTTTCCTTACCACTTTCAGTTTGCAGAAAGCTAGGAGGAAGAGATAGGGTCAAAGTCATGTTCTTTACCCTAGGCTACGTGGGTCAAACACGGGACGGACAGATTTCACATTCAATGTCACCACTTCACCACTCTTCCTAATATGCTTTCAAAAGGAAAGGGAGAAATTCTGTGCAAAAATTGCAAATCTTTCACCAACTTCAACGTGAGCTAGAAGAAAAAAAAAGTTTTCTTCCTGTATTTTATAATGTATCCTGAAACTGCAAAGAGGTAGGGAAAAACTGGTAAGAGGAGGGGAAAAGATATACCCTCCTCCAACCTTAAGCATTTTTGTTGATTATTAGCAATCTCAGTGCTCTCCTGGCAACAATCACTACTAAATTGTTACCACCTTTCAAGACTAGCAAAATTCTGTGAAGAACAGTTGGCTGGAACTTAAAACACTTCTGCCAGCCAGGAAATTTAGCAGTATTCTTCACAAGTGTTACTCTACAGTTTATGTTCACAGATACTTATTTTCTGCAACTCTCTACAGTCATGGGTGCACAGGAAAGGATAGCACTAGATGTGGCTGTGGTGCTAACACGTGAGTTAGGTGACTCCAATTCCACTGCATATTCCAGTTAGGCTTCCTGTAAAGTAATGGTAAACCTGTCCTTTCTCTGATTGTTTTCACTCAGAGTATGGAGATGTCTGTGCTTCCCTTTTTGAAGATGAATACTGTAAATACTGGGAAGCAATGAGACTACAAGGATATCGGTACTGAACATTATCAGTCCAAGACAACGGCCTGCCACTGTTTTCATCTTTGCTCAGAGAAAACTGATTATCTCCCTAAAATTTTACAGAGGAAAAAGATATTCCAAACAATCACACCTGCAAGTACAGTTTAGAATGAAATATAAAAACAAAATGGCTCAAGAGTGATATACTTTTATAGTTAGCAAGTAAATAAGCCTCCTCTGCAAGCTGATGCTATTTGACCACGGGAGTTGACCACCAATTCAAGATGAGAGCTGCACAAATATGAAACGTATTTAACCAGACATTACGATCATTCTGTGTATAAAAGACAATAAGTATTAAGCATAAGGAAAAAAAATACTTACACAGGTGTTCCACAACCAAAGATCTGTACTCACCTTTCTTTATGAACTACATTACAGTATTACTGATTTTTAAATTAGGCATTACATTTTTGGGGGGAAATGTGAAGACAAGGGACGTACACCATAGGAAGACATTTCATATACCTGTTCTCCTTGCCATTTTGTATCACTGAATGCCTATCAGCAGTGGTTCTTTCACTACAAACATATGTGTTGCGCCGTGTCATTGCTCCAGGGGCAGTATTATTCTACAATTAAAAAACATAGGCTTGTTACTCCCCACAAAAAGACTTTTCTGGGATTAAGGCTACGTATACTTGAAGGCTGTTTTATGTAATGCTAATTCTACACAGTTATAACACAATAATTCAGTAAGTTAACTAGTTAATAGACAAACATACCTAAGTATTTTTAAAGAATAATGCAATAAAAAACAGCTGTTGTATTTCATGTTGATGTCTCAAAATTAATATAACATTTAAATTACCAGTGTTCTGAAATCCAAATTTTCAGCATGTATATAATTCATCTACTAGAGAGAGTACTACACTATAGCCTATTTCTGAGGTACTTTACCACTCGTATAATGTACAATTTCCCTTTAAGTTAAAAATCGTATCCTTAGACAAGATCGGAAAAGCAAAGACTTAAGAAACAGACATGGAAAAAATCAGTGGGAAGATAAACACGGACTTTCAAATATTAAACTACAGAACACTATAAAAGTTTTGAAAAACAGGGAAGAGCAAGTCAAATTAAAGAGACAAATCGTAGAGAATTTTAGCAAGACGTTTTAAGAAATACACATATAAATACAAGCATAATACATTGAGGACAAGAGAACCAGGGGAACTTAAGCTACAGACCTTATCTTAGAGGGGAGAAAAGAAATAGAATTACTTTGCCTCTGTCTTTACAGAGAAAGAGTGTGGAGATATGCCCAAGTTGGCGGTCAATTTTCCAGGAACGACTGAGAAGCTAGGTAATTCACAGATAACAGAGTTACAAAATGTTAGATGCAGTTACTTTAGGAAAAGCATGGTGGTCCAGAAAACATGCACCCCGGGTTGTAGAGGAAGTACAAGCTGGCAAGCCTTAGAGTTTTTCCCCACCCCAAGAACAGAACATAACACAAACTGCATACGGTTGGAAAATGGAAAAAACCTTTACAATTTTTCTTTAAAGAAAAGGATCACGGGGTAAAGCAGGAAGCAAAATACACCATTAACTTTAAATATCACTGCTGGGGAATATCTTGGAGGCTAGCTTAAAGGAATGACCAGTCAGCACCTGGATAAGCACATGTTGAGTAAGGATGGCCACCAAGAGTCAGGCAGGGGACTTCATGCTCAACTAACCTTTTGGAGTTCTTTGAAGAATTACAGCTATGTTAGGCAAGGGAAGTTCAGCGGACTTTTAAAATAGCATTAAGAAAACATGTCATGAACTGATCACAGTAGAGCATCACGGGAAGAATGGTGAAAAAAGAAACTAAGGAAAAGGTAGTTTGAGCACAAAAGGAGAGCAGCCAAACCTTTTTTGTTTCCGAACCTGAAATAAAACTGTTAAATAAAATATTCTCAACAAGCAAATGCTCCTCCAGTGCCTTCTACACAAACAGCTTTTGCTGCTTTAAGGCAAAAATACTGGCTCATACAGCCAGTGAGTCTCAAACAGCACAATTCCTGAGTTGCAGATTTAACAATGAAGTCATCTTGCCAACTTAAAAGACAATTGACTTGTTAGAAATCTGTGTGAATGTACGAATCAAAAAGTAAGACTGAACCGTGCAATCACCTGGCATGAAAATGTACTAAGAAGATAAAGAGTATTTCAGATGAGCAGGAAGAACCAGTAGTTAAGTCATCAAACGTATGTAGCTGTCTCCTGGATTTTGAAGTGTTCTTCACCAGGTATTCCTTAGGGATAGGCACATGCCAATCAGAAGTCCTCCTCCTATTGCTGGTTCTTTCCTTTTATGTTATTCCTTATGTGTCCCTCATCCATTAGTTTTTCTTTTTTTTTTTTTCTAAAATATTGATACTTAAACTTTGTAAAGTCACAAATGTGGGAAGAAACTCCCCCTTTCTTCATTAAACTAGCCAGCAATTAAGGCTGTGCATCTACCATGAAGTTCTATTTACATGTTCAAGGAAACAGCGTGCAAGTCACTCTGTGTGGCCCCTGCCAAGCTATGGTACATTCAATTATTGCACATTAATATTTGCATATTGTTGTTTCTGCATTCCTGAAGGTATTAAAGAAAGCACCTAGAATAGCTGATGTTTCCTGGTGGGAACTGTGCACAGTAATGGATAGCTCCCTTCTATCTACCTGCTCCCTCAGAACATGAAATGCTTGGTTCCCTTGAGAAGGCATCACCGTACATTTTAACATTACATGATGTTGCACATGTGGAAAGTCACAGAAGTCATCTGTACTGGATCAAGCCTTAAAGAAATGCATTTTGAAGTTTCAGAGTGGGCATTTTAAGTTTTGGCTTTCATAACTGAAATTACACGAATCTAAAAAAGCACTCAGATTACAAAGGTCCTGATAGGAAATCATAGCATTTTGAGCTTTCACATTTCAGTTTCAGCAAGAATGCAGCCCTGGTATGAGAGCCATTACCCTTTTTGGTGTACAGCCTTTAATGATTTGATTTAGGGAGCTCATCAGCTATGATTTTTTTTGTTCAGTTAGGCTGTATATTGCTGTTCTCTGCACACAACTGAATTGCACAGGTGCATGGTACAGGACATCTGAAATAAGCGTTAACAGCACCACACTCTGATGGAATGATAAGACAGAACTGAGCTAAGTTCATCCTCACGGCATTGGGTGCCTTCCTTTCAGGTGATGCAAAGTACATTTTGAGACTTCTGAGCACATACACAAGGTCCCATTCACAGCATAAAGGATGCATTTGTGGTGCAGAGTCCTCCTCTCTTCACACGGTAAGTTTCGCGCCCACTGTTTAGATGGGTAATTTTCACATTAGGAGACAGCAAGGCGAGGACTGATGAAAAATTTTCAAAGAATCAGCTTCTGACTAACAACAGTGAACCAACCTATTTACCTATTTGTTTCGGTGGTGGGGTTTTACTTTTTTTCTTTATTTCTCGGTCCTAAATAATTTTCCAAACATGCCATCCATTCTCTCCTTTCACTTTTCTAAAAGCTATACCAAGGGCTATGGGGCAGCCTTATGAGGAAAAACTCAAAGCTGTGAGTAACAAGCAAGGAATTATTAGCTGCTGCTAACGATGCATCCTCTGTAGCAGGTCTTTGTTAATAATTTGGTATTTCCCTAATGAGCCTGAAGCTTACTGATGCTCACTCCCTCAGTCTGCACAACTATTCAGTTTGCAATAGTTCCATGCTTTTTCAACTGCAGAAACAGAGCTTGGAGTCCGAACTCCAACAGCAGACTTGGTTATTTGCTATAAGAGAGTAACTCTTTTCCTTAAGCGCATGCTCTTAAGTTTTGTTATTAAATGAGAAGCAGACAACTGGCTAAAGGTCTTAACAATTCAAAACAGAAAATGAGTCTCCAGTGAAAACCAGTTCTACTACTTTTGCTGTATCTGTGAAAGCAGTAATTATTTTTTAAAGACAGTATTTTTCTGTCTGTTCAGTAATTTTTTCATCATATTACTGATTTTAGGACTTAAACACTCAGCAAGAACATAAACTCCTTCCACCTCACATTTCTTTTTCCTACTTCAAGACAATACGGTAGCTCTAACATCCTTTCCACTGATCTCCCCCCCTCTTTTAGACACGTATCAATGCTACAAGAAATAATCAGTTCCTGGAACTGTGAAGAAGTCAGTGCTCCTCTCTATCCTCAATAGCCAGAAAGCAGAAGTCTGAGTTCTAGCAGGAAAATAAAATAAAAACAAAATTTTGCACAGTCTGACATAACGTGCCATAAGTACAGGGACAATTTTAAACACTGACTGACATCACAAGTCAGGGTACATGTTCGTTCTGTAGCACTGCTCATAGAAGATCAGAGTTACACACTGTGTCAGAAGAGATAACATCCTATTGCTGTGAGCTCGTTTTGCTGCCACTGCAGCAGAACGGAACTGGAAATGTGGGAGTGGTGCAGCAGAGTAGATCAAAATACTGAAGATGCCAAGTGAAAAATATAAATAATAAAATATATACCCTGAATGTTACAGAGCTCAGGAACTGTTACATGAAAAGAGATTTCCAATTTTGCCTCATAGGGAAGCACCAGAATATACAAGTTAAAACTAAAGTCAACAAAGAGTTTTCCAAAAGATTTTTCCTTTTTACTGCCTATTGCTTGACCCCATAAATCCATTAGTTATGCATCATTGGTTTTCTTGCTGTTTTAGGGGATGGAGGAAAGCCCACATTGAGAAAGGCTTTTAAGCACATATTGAAATTAACCTCTGAGCACTTTTTTAGAGCTGCATCTATCCGAAAATCCCCCTGTACATAACTATGACTTCGAACAGCCTGTTTGGGAACAAAGATGACCCGGCTCCTTCAGCATACAAAACTGTAAAACACAGAAGTACAAACTGATTTCATTCTTCTGTACAAAAGGCCACAGAAGAATAGGTGGGGATACCAGAAGTAGTATATTTCATACTAAGTTAAGGAGATGGCCTTCAATTTATTTCCTTCCCTTTTCACTAACAGCTATTAGTGCTAATTACTAATACCTACTACTTCAGGAACAAATAACTGAACAGCTGACAGATGCAAGGAAGAAAAAGCCATGAATGTGAGACGCCTACATTTACTCTATATGAAAAGTAAAATCAACATCACTGATAAACTGCTAGATTAGTACTCTCTCTCAAAGACATTTTGTGGTTTTGATAAATAAATGCTTCTACTTACACTAGGGACAGCTGAACTTTTCTTACGTTCAGGAATATCAGCCTTATTTGGATTGCTGGCATTTCCAAGCATTGGACTAGCTGGTGCAATTCCTCTTCCTGCAACAGCACTACTGCTAGATTTTCTTGATTGAATTCCTTCCTCTTTTAGGTCACTGTCTGTAGTACTAGTTTGGCTTCTTTTGGGATATGCCACTACTGGGGGGATGGATGGTCCAGCTTAAAAAGCAAACAAAAGAAACAGAAAAATGATTTTTCTTCTCAGAGGTACAGCTGCTATTTTTCCCTACAATGAAAATGCATTCACACTCATGAAAATTGAAATAATGAACACTGAGAATCAGAGATGCAAAAAGGTCATTCTTTAATTATTAAAATATGCATACTTTAGAAGACAATAAAATATTTAGAGAGCAATAAACTCTTACTTTTTAAACACGTGTCTTCACATTTGCTTTTTCCTCTTTGGAGGAGAATATGAAGAAAGCTTCACACCCTCCCCCCCCCATTTTTTTTTTAATAAATCTGGCAAATTTGACACTCAAATCACCTCTAGTAAGGTCTTCCCTTGTATAACAATTCAAAGATATGTAACACTCTTCAATTCAGCTTGCTAAAGACAGGGAAGGTCATAACAAACAATTATTTGAATTTATTAGGTGAAGTTACTACTTGATTTCAATGTAAGAATTAAGAACGTAATGGAGTCTTGCTGTGTAAGTACTGACGCTGGTTTAGCTTGGAAGGAAAAAAACCCCACAACTTAGACAGTCATCTGAGGCCACTGAACAATTAACTGACTCATTCAAATCAGAGGAGACCCTTCACTAGCATAACCCCAACACACACTGTACAAGCTAGTGTCTGATAAAAATGGATTTTTGAGACACGTACCTGGAGACATAACCCCATGCTGCCAGCTGTACTAACAGCCTGCAGGCTATGTTCAGCCTGAAGAGCCAAGAAACTGCTTCAGTTTGCCACTAACCTCCCAGGTATGCCAGGAGCAACTGGGAAGTACAGAAAACTGTGCTGGCACACCTGAGAGTTTGTCTGACTCACTGGTCACTAGAAATTTAATTTTTACAGCACAATCAAGTGATGCTGTCCTCAGGAAACAAGAAATATTGGCAAACTGACATTTCTACAAGTTTTAGACACAAGCTGACCTACTAGTGTCAAAAGAAGACAAAAGCTGAACAGACATACAACCATGTGGGGGAGGAATGCTGTACTCTCCACTAAAAAGAGGGCTTCCTCTAGAAGCTGTTTTGGAAGGCTTTATAACAAAAAAAGATGATAAAAATGTTAGTTATTCAGTAAACTATTTTATCACTGTACAATGAACTACATATGGTCACTGTCCTCTTTATCTTTGGGAGACAAATTCAGAAACTGAACAGCCAGCAGTCATTATATGCCACAACACTGCAAATGAGAATTGCTCACCATGATCGCTGTAGCGCCGCTGCTTCTGGCTAGAAGATATGCTTCTCTGAACTTTGTGGTGAGGAGATTGTCCAGTGCTATTATTAAGATCACTACTTGGCCGAACTTTAGCAAGTGAAAGATTGCTGCTGGAGCTTGAATCACTTGCATCCAACTGCAACATAAATGAAAATATTAAAACAACAGGTGCAGACAAAACAAACGTCCACCAAAATGCCTCCAGAGTGCAAGAAATTTTGTGACAGCAATAACCTGCTTAGAGGTGCAGGTACCAATGCTTAACTATGCCAAGTCCCAACACCTATTAATTTCTTGTGCAACTGCCTTAGGTGAAACTCAGCAGAATTTGAAGCCTCTGAAAGGACAATGAAAATCTCTCTCTATACTTCCAACACTCTCCCTCCCCTCAGTTCCATAAGATTTGAACAAGAAGATCTGATTTCAGCAGAAGCCACCAGACTAACTCCTCCAGCAGAGGAACTGAGAGCAGTTCACTGATGCCTCGCTCACTTGGTATCATATGGGAAAGTACTCTGTAATGTGAGAACATTTTTAGACAGACAGGTCCTATCCCTCAATTCTCTTAAAATATTTACAGCAAGCACATTTGCACTTGAGCTCTTAGACTAGACAGGATAGTAACCGGCATACAGTCCTCAGGAGGAGTAACTGCTGATCAAGCAGGATAGTTCTTGGTATCCTACAGACACTAGTTTACTGAACAGACCATGCTGAGATCACATACAGCACCATTCGGACAGTTCAGCTGACACTGATGATTAAAAAAAATGAGTTAAAGTGTACTGGACTAGCATGCAGGAATGCAGTGCCTATAGTTACTGATTTAATTTTTGCTTCTTATTTTTCTACTGACACTGATACATTTGGTTCTTTGCATTTGGAAGAGTGATCCTCACCTCTGATGATTTCCTTCCTAGCAGTAAGTATGTAGCTGTGATTTCATCATACTTCATTTTACTAAGGGATTCTTGAATTTCTTCTTGAGAATATCCCATTCCTACCATAATATCTAAAAACAAACACACGCTGTAAGCAACAAACTTTTTGATGTTTACACTGCTTGAATGTTCAACTTGAGAAAGAAGAGAAAGAAAGAAATATTTAAAGAATGAAACAAAACAGTTAAATATGAGAACAAAAAAGCCTAATAAAACATCAAATTAAAAGATCAGTTACTTCGTCCAAATGGGGAAGAAATGTAGCGTGGTGCAGAAAAAATACATAAGAAATAGTAACATATTATGAAAAACACTCAATTACCTATTCTTTTCTGGTCCGAGATGTCTAGTTCTGGTTCAACAAAAGGTTTAAGTTCATCCTCCTCATGCCCTGCATTGATCCACCTGTCCTTCATAATTTGCTATAAAGAAAGGTTTTTGTTACTACAATATACTTAGTAGCAAAGAAAGTGAGCTGTGGAAAGAATGACTCCCCCATCCATCAAATACTAATGCTTGCTCTCATTTTTCTTTTTCAGAATAGGCCCCAGCACGTATTCAGTTTTGCTTTGCTCCAGTGACAGGAATCAACTATGCACATCAGGGTGAACTACTGCCCAATCAGCAGTATTCTAGCACACAGCTGAAAAGTGAAAGCCCAGTACACAGACAAGGAGCACCAGGTCACCTCTGACGTGTCACAACTGACTACAAGTCTATGGAAGCAAGCATTATTTTGATCTTTCTTCACAATGGCACAAAATGCAAGCAGAAGGCAACCACACCATAACCTAGTAGTGAGTACTCCCACATCACTTTTGTTAAGTTTTGGTTGATCATCCGTTAGCACAGGAATCAAAAACGCTTTCTATCAGGAAAACTTTGTATGATGTGTGCAGTGTAAAGTCTCATTCATTTTGGAACTAATGCAGACCTGGCTGCCTTGTGATCCCTGCAAATGAAACTCTAAAAAAAAGTCATGCCCTCTACTGAATTCTCCTGGAACCCACTCCAAATAAACTATTCACGAACAGGATGACAATAAGTTATGGACCAGCTCAAAAATAAAGCTTGCAAAATGTAATGACGAGCTTACTATGACAGTTATTTTTGCCATTACCTCTAGAGTGCCTCTTTTTGTTGGGTTTAGCACCAGGAAACGCTTGAGGAGGTTTTCACAGTCTGTGGACATGTAAAAAGGAATCCTGTATTTTCCCCTTAGTACTCTTTCTCTAAGTTCCTTGGTAACAGAAGAAGAGACAGTAAGTTGTAAGCAGCGCATAACTAAAACATTAGGAAACATGCCCCCTGCAGGCCAACATTCCTGCACAAAGCTCACCTTTAAGTTCTGTCCATCAAAAGGAAGAGATCCACTCACAAGTGTATAAAGAATAACACCTAAACTCCAAACATCTACTTCAGGTCCATCATATTTTTTCCCTTGAAAAAGTTCTGGAGCAGCATACGGTGGGCTGCCACAAAAGGTGTCCAGTTTATTTCCAACTGTAAACTCATTGCTAAAACCAAAGTCAGCTATTTTAATGTTCATATCTGCATCTAGCAATAGATTTTCAGCCTGAAAGAGAAAGAAAGGTTCGTAAAATAAAATACCGGATTTAAGGGGCCCATTTTAACTCATTCTTAAAATGCAAAAAGCTGGAACGTCTGTTAACATTCCCCTTCCTTGCAAGGTCTTTTGATATACTTATGACTGTTGTTCATATATTCTGTTTTAAAATAGTCTGTACAATGGCTTCAGTCTATGGCAGCTGTTGCGATAACTGAAAACTGTGCTATTACCATCTGTTTTCTCCACGGAAGTACCGTAGCTAACATTTTTAATCTATGAAGATTAAAAAAGAATTCTCTCACTACTCCTTATTTACATGGCATTCCTGCAGAAGTTTGATAGTACACACAAGCTTTAAATATTTTTCAAGTTTGGACTGGTGCATTTTGTTGTGCTTTTAAATTAGAAAGCTATGATAAATTAGAAAGCTATGATATTTAACACGTTACGTAGCAATATATTAATACAAAAGGCACAGTTTCAGGAAGGGATAGGTCGAGGCAGCATGGTTTTAAAGAGGGGAGATTTAGATTTGATGTTAGAAGAACATGTTTTACTCAGAGGATGGTGAGGCACAGGAGCAGGTTGCCCAGAGAAACTGTGCCAGTTGGATGGGGCCATGGGCAGCCTGAGCAGGTTGGGGGCAACCAGCACACACTGCAGGGGGTTGGAGCAGAGTGGTCTTCAAAGTCCCACCCAACCTAAGTCATGCTGTGATTCTACAATTACCATTTTGTGTCAAGTGACAAAAACACCATTTCTCGGTTTTGTCATCACGATTGATCATTCATTCTGTTCAAGATCAAAACTTGTCACACCTCTATCAAACTAGGTTTGTGGAGTGTTCTTTTTTGTTTGCTTTCTTGCTTTTTGTTTGTTTTTAAGACCTCACAGCTAACACTGACCTCTAACAGGTTTAAATCTGACCAGAGGGTAAAAAGCTACCTTTCAGAAGCCATTAGATTTCAGTACTGAGAAGCATAACAAATCTTCTTCCTTTTATTTGAAATAGTTCTATATACTGTAAACATTTACCAAAATCTGCTACAATGTAAGCAAAAGAAACCCCACACCTCAAAGTATAGCATATGCTACATTTTATAGGCACAATAAGGATCCCACCCACAGGTACAGAAACCAGTAGTTGCAGACACACGCGCACTTTTTCCCACTCACCTTGAGATCTCTATGAACAATATGCTTTTGATGGCAGTACTGCACTGCAGATACTATCTGGATAGAAAACAAGCCCAATTATATAAGTGGTATCTTAAAGAAACAGTTTTCATCAAAAAGTTCAACATTTATTACTAATGCGGACAGGTACTTATCAGTTCAGAGCTATATGCACAACTACTCCAACATATCTACAGGAAAGCTGCTCAATAACTTAGGTTATTTAGGTGTTTGTTGTTTAATCTATTTGGTTTCTACTACATTTGAAAGAGGACTTTGTTTTCTCCTGTATGACTAATTATAGAACAGTAGAAGCAATGTCTTACAGAAAGGTTACTGAAGTATTTCCATTCCAGTACCGTATACAGCTATAAAAGCTTTCCCTCTAGACTGAAGTTTTCCAGCCCCTGTCCAAAGGCCATTTTTCATGCCATAGCATGGAGAGGAAAGGCTAAGAAATGGCATGGCTGCTGGAGAAATTACTGGGGGAAAGCTTGCCTGGATAAGTTTCAATTATGCACTGACACACCATCATGTATCTGACAAGAGCTGTGTATGCTGTGTTTTGTGTACTGTATGAGAGTAGCAAACAATAGAAAAACTATATACAGAATAATACAGAGTAATTTCTTCCATCATCATTTCCAAATATCTTTATAGTTTTTCCTGCTTTATGTAACTAACTATACAAGCTACTTACACAGCTGTCCTAGCATATTGCTTTAGAGCTACAAGCACAGAACTCTACACGTAGAGACAAGCTGGATAAGGTCACATTGTTACATGATCACAAATGCTGTCAAAATACATTTTAACGTAATGCACGTGTGTTCAGAATTGAGGCAGAGATTATAATTTAAAATATGTTAATTGCATGTAAAAATAATTTACTGTAATAACTACACTTAAATACATGCATTTCCATTCTGCGTTGAAGATTAACATTTCCAGTACAGAAAGACGAGATGACATTAATGCTACCAAAAGTAACTCATTAGAAAGTAACCCAGCTTAGCATAACAATCCTCCTGCATCTGTAGGAAGCAATGTTGTACTCTCAGTATTTAGAATAGATGAAGACAAGGTTCTTGGCAGCTCACAGAAGTGTCCTACCAGCCAGTTTGCATTTGAAACTTCAGTAATATTGTCTTAATCTTTGTGCCCCTGCATTACTGAATCATGCAGATGTGCCATCTTAGAAGCCAAGTGTTCAATGAAAAGTTGAAATACTTCTGTTTCTGTTTCCATTCTGCTTTTGTTCCTTTATGCACTGATTCCCTCTTTCAGACTTCCAGTTCAGCTTCTGCCAGCCACTAAAGCAGACGAGTTCTCCAGTGCCACCACTCGTACCACCCATGAGGTTCTCCCTCTCCTCTCCACTACCATTCCCTTGCACCAGTCACAAGCTCCCCTTCCCCAGGTACTCCCAAGCCTGCCAGCACCACAAACACCTCATGCTTTATTCAGTACCGCAGAGACATAGTGCTACACCGCTCGCTTCTGAACTGCTTTTACTCTAAGAGCAGAAAGTCTAGCAGACTATCAATCAGCTGTTTTCTCCAGGGATACTTCTGAACTATTCTGCACCGCAACAGGATAGCACAGACTGCAGAAGCAAGTCAAATCCAAAAGGAAGGGAAATAATGCAATACACGTAAGGAAGATTAACAGCAGTCAAAACTGAATGAAGAACACAAAGCATGGCTCCACTGGGTTGAGTTCCTTGACTTCCAGGTTCTGTCACTTGTTCCTTTGCAGCCCCCTCATTCCCAACCTATTAGCATGAGAAACTTGATGATACTTGGTAGGTTGGGAGAACAAAGAAACAGAAGACTTCTAGCTGTAGCAACAGAAGCACTTCAGTGCATTTCTCTGGAGGAATTGTACTTCAAATCCTGTCATTATACGGATTTTTTTTTACAAGATGGAACATGTTATCTCTAAGGAGACAAACTATTCTTTGTAAGGATTAGCTGATTGAAAAGAACAACAAAAGGACAGATAAACAAACTCCCCAGGTCTCTTCCACAGTGCTAAAATGAGCATTTTGTTTCTTAACTGGAATAGACAACAGTAATATGGATTTTGTGGATTTTTTAAGACTTGTCCTAATGTATACCGCTAACAAAACTCAACGAACTGCTTCTACAGGAAAGAGTGGGAAGACCGAAGGAAGCCAGATCTAATCTGATACAGTAGAGGAAGAGAGGGAAGTAATACATATTCATTTTCTATTTCTTTGGTGGGAGGAGAACACTCATTCACCTTCCTCTTCAACTGACTCCCCATTTTTGCATCAATTCTTAACTAGACAGGCAGATTTCCGTATGGAGTAAGGATGGTGAGACTGAACCAGAGCTTTCTGGAAGTCTGTAATGGGGAAATTAAAACTAGGTGACATTAAGAATGCAAAACATTCTGGATTTGAATTTCTCATACATGGCTGCACAAAAGGAAACTGAAATGGAGAACTGCAGAGCGTGGCTGTATTTTTAGTGTTTGTACCTTCTCATGTGTTCCTTTTCAAGCATGACTGGAATAACTTGATCACTGTCTTGTTTTTTTTCCCCCCCATTAAAAAGCCCAAGCATGCATAACAAAATGGACAAAAGATATATTTGTATAGAAATATATTTTTAAACAAGTAAAGATGGGAGAATTACCGAATCCTGCTCCTTGTCTGTGAGAGGGAGAAGCTAAGTTCTTCTTCTGATAAAACAGAAATGTTTTATGCCTAAATTACATCTACTGAAAGAAGAAACAGATTATATTATGTCTTATTTTCAGATTCTATCGTAAGTACTAAGCTCAATACCATGGCACAACTGTTTCTGCAGTTTAAAGAGGCCCCTTTCTGTTAAACTAGTTAGTGAATTTAAAAAAAAAAATCCCTATTATGTCCTAAATCCATCTAACATTAGGACAGCTGCACTGAATCAGATAAAAGTCCTACACAGAGCATTCTCCCTCCAGCAATGGCTAAAAGCTATATGAAGCTATTGTGAGACTTCAGTAAGGTAAAAATGAATGGTTTTATGACCCATAAACCCAGTAAGATCTAGATTCCTCTCACTGTCCTGCAGTCAAAGTCCTGATGTTGGATAAATGTCAAGCTCTGATCAAAGTTTTCTGACTTCTGTCCCACATGCATGCTCTTTTCTCCAGCAAAGTGTGATGAGCTCACACTATAGCTTCTATCCTTAGGGTATTACTATGGTTCTCTTTTTTCCCCAGACACTCATGCTTTTGTTGCTCTCAACAACCTATCTTTGAGACAGAGATCCTCTACAATTGGCTGAATTCAGCAACCAGTAAAGTCAGATATTGAGGAAAGACAGAGGCAGCTGCCTACTCCAGGTTTCTGAAAGGAAACCAGACTGACAGAAAGAGACTTAAAACATATTGCAGTAGACTGAAGTGCAGCCACCCATGTATCTTTATGAACAGCATTTATCCTACCGAATTACAGAAATAAAGCAGGGAATCTGAAGTAAAACACTTGACAGGTCAAACATCCAGCTTAGCAGTATTATCTTTTAAATTCTTTTCCTTTGTATTTGTTTTTGAAGAAGGTGGGGCTTTTTTTTTTTAGGTTGCCTATATCCTGTACTACCCACATTATTCCATAAAACATGTCTGATGCGTTTCCACAAGTTCTCACATAAAGGAGAGTTGAATCCTTAAGAGAAAAAAAAAAGGTAAACGTGCAATGGAATTACTGCAAGATTCATTTCCGCACAACTCCTGCTAAAAGAAAAGTGGCACGAAGATCAGAGAACTAGTTCTCAGCATTCACATGTGAGAAAGAACAGCAAACTCTTTGAAGATATTCTGAAGAACTTCAGGTGACATTACAAAGAGAAAGGTAATGGTTTGGGATTTAAAGCTGAAGTGGAAATGACTGCTCCACAACAGCACAATTGATCACACATATTCCAGTGCACAGCAAAGAAGTACACAAGAAATTCTTAATCACAAAAGAAAGTGCTCTACCTGGTGAAATATTAAACACATAAGGTTTTATTACAGAGGTAGAAAAATTTTCCTTATGCTAAAGCTCTATATCAGTCTAGTAAACACAAATCACATCTCCTGAAGTCTGCAGCTGCCTTTTTTGTTATTCGCTTCTTTTAATCTTCTGCAAAAAGAAATACAAGACTTCTTTATTAATTCTCACAACATCATCTAAGTTATCCAATGGGATGGTAATCACATAAGCACTTACAAGTTTCTGCACAAGAGCAGAAAAGAGAGTATATTAGGCCAGTGAGATCGCAAATGAAACAGATGCTACAAGAGGATCGGGATCTTCAGCTATGCAAAAATATTTATGTTCAATATTGCTTCATTGTAGAACAGAAATGCCTTTCTAAAGATCAGTGAAATTCCAGCATTTTCACAAGTTCAGTTTATCCATAATAAAGAAAACTATAACACACCTAGAAATTATTCTTCAGTGATGCTTTAGAACAGCTGTTAAATTGCATCCTTCCATACAAGCGCACGGGTGTGAACGAGTGCCTGCTCCAGGCACTGCCCATGTTTGCTCCTGACCTGGTTTGCAGTGTGTTATACTTGAACAATCTCCAAAAGGTTGCAGAGCAGCTGAAGTAAGGATATATGAAATCAACCCAGAGGAAATGAATTTTGGAACAGAGTCCACCAAGCGGTCACTGTGTTCTGGCACTCCCAGACACCCTGGCACGAACACTAAGGAAGCCAGCACTGCTGAATGGACTGCTAACCCCCTCAAAATACTGCCATAACCCAAGTTTCCTCTCACTAAGTGCTACAACTCTGCACATCCCAGTGAACATTGCTAGGAGTCAAACACAAAGGACAGCTGTTTCATCCATTTCAGCATTAAAAACAAGGTGGAAAAAGCTGATGTATAGGAATGTTATACATACCTGTCTAAATTTAGCTCTTGCTTCCTTTTCCTTCATTCTTCCATGCGCAACCAGATAGTCAAACACCTCCCCTACAATTTAATAGTGAGACACATTAATGCCAACTCAGAATGCAGAGATTCCTCTCTAGCAGTTACCCACAGCAGCTTCACTGGAATGACTGTATTACAAGTTGAACTCGAGGTTAAGATTATAGGTTAGCCCAAGGGAACAAGGCAGAAGAGAACACAAACATCATCATCTCTTACACAAGAGAACAATAAGGCTTAATGAAAGACTGGATATAGACAAGAACATTTCCTTCCAATTGTTTATGACAGAAAAGGAATGGCAATACTTCTGTTTTGTAAATAGAGGTGACTTGTACTGCTTCACAGACTTTCTCACAAGGGTACCTTTTGCACTGCAAAAATAAGCTTCATATATGAAAGTGTCTGATGATACCTATAAGTATTGTTATACCAGCACCCTAATTTTAGTTTCCACAGGTATATGAAGTATTTTAACCAAAACAGAAATCTTAGACTTAACCTAGGCCTGAAAGAGGCATTCCCAATGAAAGTTGTAATAATGAACCTAGCAGGACACTGAGAGGACCCATCACGCAAGCATAAGGTCAGTAAGATAGCAATGTTACCTCTGAATGTACAAGCCCAATGTTGTATGGCTGAGGATGTCTAAAGGAGACTACCAAAGTAGCACAAAAAAAATCTGTGCTTTTTTAAAACATTGTTTTTCATTGGTTTTAAGCCAATCTTGCCAATTTGTAGCATGTCAGTAGAGGCTACATTTGAGCTCAAGGCACAACCAACAGGCCTGTGGAATACTGGTGCGTTGGTGAAAGCACAAATCTTTACTAAAAACTGACCAATACAAAGAAAAGGACTCCCATAAGCACAGGTCAGCATACAGTTTTTAAGATTCTTCATCGATATGCAAGATTAATATTAATTTTAGAATTGAATCAAATACTTAAATATTCTCTATTGAGCAAGAAACCACTGCTCTGCAGATAGCCACCTCACAAAGAAATTGCTGAGTAACTTCACATTTGTTTTTAAAGGAGGAACTTCAGCAAATTGAAATAAGAAAAGCTGAAGTCATACAGCAGAAAAAGCACTAAGAGCATTCTGAGGGAACGTCAGGATTTTCTACAGAATATCCCTGCCTCCTTCATAGCATTACTACTTAACACCTAAGCCAGGAAATTCTCTCACGTACATTTCACAGCTGTTTCTTCAGAAAATTTGAAGCAGCAAGGCTGAATGCTGTCATAATTTAGGTAAAATGACACCAGATAAGGAATTATAGTCAATTTATGCAAAATACTGCAGTTACTGGAATACAGTTCCCCTCATCCTCCAACCTGGGTTCACACAGCTCATGTGACAGCAGTCTCTTGAAAACAGAAAATTGATCCTTGTCACTCAGATAAGCAGCCATGCCTGCTTTGAACACCACCACATGTGCACAGAGCACTGCTCACAGCCTTTCAGAGCAATATGCATTTCTCCATGACTCTAACAAAGATCTCATTACTTCAGAGAACTGTTGGCTCTTCTACCTTGTGGAAGCCAATCACTAGATGGCAATAGGACTTCGCTTTTAAGTGTAGCACCATCGAACTGCAGAGGTGCCTTCACAAATGTGTACTGGCCAATATCACAACGGTGTTTTACAATGCTTGTTTCTGTTTAGACAGAGTTTGGCTGAACATTCAGGGAGCTGCCAGAAGACAACATGGGCAATCTGGGGGTCCTTCATGTGCTTTATAATAATTAGCTAACCTTCACATAATCTAACAGAATTCAATGTTTAAACTTATCTGAGAAGAAACTCTATTTTCCTCCCAAAGCTGAAGAAAAGGCTCAACTATCTGAGATTCCCAGATGCTGATGCTAAAGGGTCACACTGACAAAGAACGGGCTATCAGGTTTTAGCCAGCCAAGAGTAACTTAAGCCCAAATACCTTAACTCTAGCTCTGCTGAAAATATCTGACACCACACGGTGCAGACTTTTTCCCCCCCCTCTGCAATCAGGAATAAACATTTAAGTTCCTCCAAAACTTCCCTCCTGAAATGGACATAGGTAGTAAAGTAATGTTTGACAGCAGAATGTCTGTGATGAAGATATGTCAACCACCAACAACATCTAAAAAACCTGAAGTTGCAGTACTCGTACTTTTGACACGTCCCATCCATGTTTTTCCCAAGTATCTTATACAAAAGATGACACTGGTCCTGGGGAGCTGAATACAACAAAAGGCTGACATTTGTTACAGACAAGAGCAATCAAAGGCTGAACAAAGATTCAAAGATTCCAATTAAATTTAAGTTGTAAAACAAAGGTAAGGTTACTAAATTCCAGTAAGCTCAGAATGAAGGTTTTCAAGATTCGAAGACTGAGCAAGTTCTTGAGGCTACTAAAGATTGCTTTAAATTTGTATCCTACCACGACATTAATATTTGCTAAAAATGAAACCAAAGCATTAAACAAAGAAGTGCTTTCTGCCACTTGGCAATTTGTTTATCTCTTGGCTCTAGTAACAAACTTACTTACCCCCACTTGCATATTCCATTATTAAATAGAGAGTTTTTTCAGTTTCAATGACTTCAAATAACTTCACTGGAAAAGAAAGCAATTTATTAATCAATTAGCTAGTTGCAGAAGTATTAACTTAATTCCATAGGGAACTCTGTTGGAGAACAATAATTTCCTTGCTGCTTGACAGTATCAGAATATTACTCTACAGAAGCTTTTTATCTCCAATATCCCTAAATGGAAAATACTCCAACATTTGCTCAACTCGTAAGGATCAACATTTTGTCATGAAACAAGACTGTTTTGGCTATAAGGGAAAAGCAAGTAAATTATGCAGAACTTCCACAAATGTGAGTGTCAGCTCTGAGCGCCAGCAATAGCCATTTTTACACACTGTCCTGGCACACATGCTGACAAATAAGTTACTGATCAGTTTGCTGACAGTACTATAACAGAAGTGCTTCAACTAAGCCTTACAATCCTGAACAATTTCTTGACCATTTCTTGTTTTGGTATAGAATTATTTTGATGAGAAATTAAATTCAGTAAAAATCATTATTCTATTCAAAAGATGCAGAGTTATCAGTAAGCTAAGTAAATACCAGTTTCATGCAAAAGGGTCAACATATTTTGTTAAACAGTTATGACAGTGTATTTTTTTTACTGCTACCTAACAGTGTATTAACCCCCTAGTGCAGGACCCTCTTTTAAACTTATATATGACACAAAATAAACAAGGTACCTATATTTGGATGATTTAAGATCTTCATTATTCTTACTTCTCTAAAGAGCTGAAATAAACGTAAAATATGAAATGTTAATGAAAGTAATAGGCAACACCTGTTCTTACTAAAGCCTGATCAATGTGATATACTTACCTAATTTTAAACACAAAGAGCAAACATTACTATTAGCATTTCAACAAAGGTCATTAAATTAACCACTTACTGAAGGGAAGAGCTAAGTGCCTGCTTCTTTTAGGCCTGCCCCAAATCCCTCAAAAATCCAAAAACACCCTCAAGTGCTGCAGGTAGCTCAGGAAATGAGTGATCTCAGCCCTGTGGTTCTGTTCTTTGGGGCCCAAAGACCACTTCGCACCTACGCAGCTCCTCACAGGCCACTACACACCTCAAACGTTTTCATATCTTCATAGAAAAGCTTGGTTTCAAAGTTCTACAGACCCCATGCAGAGCACCATTTGAAGACCGCTATATTAGGTTACTGGTATGAACTCTTCAGCTTTGTTGGAGGTCAGCCGTCCACAGGATGCTACAGAAATGCTGTGGTGCATGACAGGAACTTGGAGGTGAAAAATCAACTGCCTACATCACAAAAATCGTGCTGTTCAATGAGCAAGTTTTATGCACAGATAAATGGTCATGCGAGGCTCCTCCTTGGGCCTTCAAGAGCACTCCTTCCAGACACCTAAGGCACAAGAACATCTAGTTCAGGCCTTGGTAGCATAGCTTCAAGGATTCATCGCCAGACATCCAGCCTCCAAGACTGCTGACCCAGCGCATAGACTGAGCTAGCCAGTTCATGGGGCAAAACTCCAGTGGTCTTTTCCTGATCAAACAATCCCCAGTAGAGAGAAGACCTGAGGGTAAAACCTCAAAGGGATCAGCCTACTGCCACCCTCTCCACCATGCACAGGCCTGCTGCCTTCCTTCACGCAAGCGCTGGGGTTAATCTGAATTGATGCACGAGATCAAAGCATGAATTTTACAGGAAAAATCTCACCAAAACCAGAACTCCCTGCAAAAATCCATAAGCCTTCTGCTGCAGCTCCCTTACCTACCCCAGCACACCTATTCTAGCAGAAGGGATGGGGGCAGTACAGGTGCCAGAGGAATACAACTGCCTCTTTCGAGCCGCAGCATGGATTTAGATCAACAGTGTTGTGTTCACAGACCACATACTGGCTCTGCAGGGCTTCTTTCCCCAAACCCTGACAACAGCAGTCATGTGAAGGGGGTCTTGCTTGAGTAGTTACTTCCAAAGAGTTCAACTCCACCTATCAAAAAGAGTACACTCTGTCCTCATGCAGTGGGACAAGCAACTGCATTTAACACATAACAAATGAAAGCCAAGCTTATTACTGATCAGCTGCTAATTATTTTCACCTTTGAAAACTCTCTTCTGCAAAAACCAATTTTAAGAAGCACAATAAACACAGTGTAATATTAAGAATGCCACAGGTGTTGTTATTGCAATATAAAATGTTTTAAAGATGCTTGTTAACAGTAGATGAAATAATATTAACAAAGAAGTCTCATTTCTTCTTCCAGAGAAGACTACAGATAAAAAACATTACAAAAAACCTCCAAGTGCAAATACTGTTGTATTCAGATTCCTTCAACTCTCTATAGCCACTGTTAAAACAAACAGCAACAAATAAAACCCACAAAGAATGACCTTTTTAGGCAACATGTTACACGGTAGCCATGCGCATAACAGCTCTCCCTCTATAGCTCCCCCCTTGCCAGCCCAGGACTCCAGATGGCTGACATTCTTAAGCCTTGATTATTTTCTAACAGCATGCTTCAAAATGAGAGAGTAATTGAGTGGTTTTACTATAAATCTAACACCAGCACCTACAGGAACACTAGTAACATAGTGGAGCAGAGTGAACCTAATGTAAAGAGACCAAAGCAGAAAGTACAGACTCCACAGGAGTGCAGACAAGGGAAAAAAAGAAAGCATTTTCTAAAGCAAGAGGTAACAGCATTGTTGCTAACAGTAAGAAAGCAGAAAGTGCTGCTATTAAGATTCACCTTCAGGTTACATTTCATGTGACAGGAAGATATTAAATATGTCTACATTTATTACTAAGGACTCATAAAATCTGTGTAGTTACTCAATAGATAATAAATAAAGGCAAAACAAAGGAAACAAAAAACAACCAAAAAGCAAAAAAATAAAAATAAAAATCATTCCACCTTTGTGTCTTTTCATACAACAAACTACTAAACCGGAGAGCAGCCTTAACCTTTTTCTGCTTTCTGATGTTTCTGTCAAGGCTGCCATTTGGGTAGCAATCTTCATCAAACTGCCCCAAAAGCTTTGCCCTCTATTCTACAGCCACAGCTGTGAATGGTTTGCTAACTGAGCACCAAGATAAAACAGAACTGTTTTCAAATGGTTTTAGTTATATAATCCTTATCCAGGCCTGACACTTCGCTAGATGATAACACAAAATCTATTGGGTCACAATAAGCAACACAGAAAAATACAGTTAAGGATGAGGCTAACATTCCAAGCGTCATCATGTAAACAAATATACTCATTAATCTAATCTTTTTATAAAGAATGCTGACTGGGTTGGAGCTGGCTACTTCCTCCTTTGCAGTTTGATGGTCTAATGCGATAAAGCCGGGCTGCATTTTGGGCTGTTCTAAATATATCATTTGTCTACAAGACTACAACTCCCTGCTTTACTCACCCAACTGAAGCCTATCAAAAAGTATGATGTGGGTGACTGGAAATGAGCTTTTTATAAAATGGTTATTTTTGTCTTAGGGAAAATTCAAAATAGAAATGCTTAAGAATAGGATACAAACTCCACCAAATGCTTTATTATAATTTTAGTTATATAAATGCACTTCAGATTGTGTTCCATAAACAGTTTAAATGTTATGTTTGGCATTTTGACACAGACAGCAACTTCTACAGGGATTGACATTGAATTATATTCTATTTCTGTGAGGAATAGAACATAAAACATGATATGGCTTTCGCATGTTGTGCTGAAAGAAGGTTTTCTAGATTTAATTCCTCCACAATACGACGTACATCAACCTCTGATAAATGCAGTATTAATTACTGCCAGACTTTCTACAGCCCACGGCAGAATTCATTAACAGCCATCATTGGCTGTTACAGAAGGTGTTGTATCATCAGAAGGGGCAACATTAGGGTTCTCCACTCCAAAACTCATTTTCTTAGTTTCAGGAACTTGTCACCATGTGACCATAAAGGCTGACTATCAGCTGCAAACAGTTCTTATCAGTTTAATTTCTAATACAGAGATTAAAAACTATTCCCAACATGTTGAATAGCTCATTTTCCGTCAACAGGAGCTCTACAAATGTTTCCAGGGAAAGACAAACATCCTAAGTCTGCCAAACAAATGGCTTTCAGCTTTGTTGTGGTCTGGTCCTTTGACTGTAAGTTATGTTAGATACAGGGAAAGAATTTAATGCTGCCAGGGGACAAACAGCAAAAAGAAAATCAGCAACGGAAACACAGACACATACCGAGTAACAATCTTGAAGCAATTTTACTTGAACTTTATTATGCTGATACATCTAAAACAACGCGGACTGGGGAAATGGGGAACCAACTTTTAAGCCAACTCTTTGAATAAGCTGAAAGACAGATTACAAGTGTTCCTGCATCAGCTATTGCAAGAGTTTCAGTAACAAGGGACTTCAAAAACACTGAAAACAAGTTTGCTAAAAAGCAAGTCAGTACGCTAGTCAGATGCAGAGCCCATTTCCTGACCTCCTCCCCTCAAAGCAGGGAGGCTTTGCACAAGATGTTCTCCGGAGCCACATCAAGCTTTAACCATGTGTTAGGCTCCTCCTGATAAGTGCTCACTGAAATACACCCTATATATAACTGGGAGCCTCAATCAGGAAGGCTTTACACAGCACAAATCTGCACCAAATAAAGAGCAACTGGAAAACAGACACAACGCACATTAAGAAACAAAAATTCTGTGCATTTTAAACTCTCATACCTTCCCTGTGCTTTTCAAAACACAGACAGACCCAAGGTCAGAGAGGACACGGTGCACATAAAAACTTGTAGTTTAAAAGCTCTAAGAAGATTTTAGGAAAAAGGTCTGAACAGAAACATTTGGCTGAGGAGTCAGGTTCTAAAAAAGGAAAATGAGAAGTGATTTCGTGCTATTACGTTGGCTTGGTAAAAATAAAAGTCTTGCATATAATGGCACTGCTAATTCAAAAGAAAACAAACAATTTTTTTTTTGGTCTAGAAGGAAGTGAGCTACTGTAGCATCAACACTTGTTTCCAATGAGACCGACAGACCGATATTCACTGGGACTGGGTACAGAAGTACATTTTTGGAGAATAATGACTATGACTAACAGCAGCAGCATGGGAAAAAAGCTCTAAGAATTCCCTTTTCTTTTAGGGCAGGGAAGTACCGACTACAGTTTCCTCTTTCCTAAGCAAAAAGCAGCAGAGCCGTAATTAGCTCCTGAGACGAGAGTCGGAGTAGCTGCTGTGTCTCCCACAGGCTGCTCGCTCCCCTGAAGAGCAGCACTGCTGAAAACTCAGCGGTCAGAGCTGCAGCCACACGTACCCACAGTGAGAACTGCTGCTCGAGGGGGCGAGGCACCCCCAGCAAGGGCAGACCCTCCCACAGCTAAAGGATGGGCGTGGGTGATGTAAAACTGGAATCTGCCTTAATCCCCTTGTTTCACAACCTGGGGATGAGCAGACACGCAGGCGGCAGCCCATGCTCCACACCCCACCTTTTCTCAAAGCCCTTCCCTCCGCTGAATCTCAGCAATTCATCACTCCCTCCACAAGTGCCAGCCCAGAGGCACTTCCACCTCAGCTCGCCCTGAACCCAGGGTCATGCACACAGTTTGCTTCCAATGCACTGAGACTATGGCGGTGCTGACAGTGCTGGAGTGGGCAAAAGCTTTCAGAAAAGCTTTGACGAAGCAAAATCGATAAGTAATGCACTGTGTGCTTACTGTGCTAAGTAAGCACTCGACATTAAGGAAATGACTTTCCACTTCTGAATGGAGAGCATGGACATACCTTGCTAAACCTTCTCTGCTCACATAACAAATCAGCTTGGTTAGCAAAGTGTACACACTGGCAATCTCAGTCCCCAAATCCCATCAGAATTCTATTCTGCTATTTTGTACTGTTCCTCCAGACTCCCATGTAAGGAACCTAGTGGTAGGAAATACCAACTAACAAACCACACCTTACCATCTAACGTTATACAGCCTACATAAAAATGAAATGACAGCTGAGCCCGAGAGGTGAGTGCAGGCCGAGCAGGTGGCAGCCAGGAGCTGCAGGGCTGCCATGCACACCTCCAGCCAGCCGTGTGCTGAGCAAGCTCCAGCCACCAGGGAAGGGGAGCCCTGCACCTGGCTTTGAGCTCCAGCCAGCACCGAGAGTCTCCAGACACCACCACTGGAAGGAGTAAGGTTTTACTTTTTCCTTCCAGAAATGCTGCCTCTCTGCTTTTCTCTGACCATCTCTCCCATGCTCGCTGACCCCCTCCTGTTCTTATTACAGCTTCTGTTTCTCTTCCAAGTAGTTACATTTTTTTCAGGTATTCCAATCTGCACAGATCCGCAGCACAAATCCACTTTACCTAAATCATCACGTTATCTAATCTGCATTTCATTTCCTTCCTGCTTAGCCAGAAATTAATAATAACGTCAAGAATCATGCTGAAAAACCTCTGAGAAAGCTGCAACCACATTACCTGCTTTTATCCCATCTGCAGGGGCAGTAGGGAGCAGTGACGTCGTTACTTGCTAAGATGATGCTGCCTTCCTCCTGTGGGCTGTTCTTTCTCTCTCAAACAAACCACCGAATGCAAGAACTTGTGGTTTTTTCCTATTTACTCTTGCAACGTTAATTTTGATAAGAACAATTTCATCACACAATCTTTTTAGTATTGGCATAAAACCCAAATGTGTATATTCATTTGCTCTTACTGTGTAATTTAATGTTATCTGCAGGTAAGTTCTGGGTATTCTCTCCTTCAAACAGATATTGAAAGGAGCTTTTTTTTCTAAAAAAAAAAAAAAAAGGACTCAAATAAAAAGCCTCTGAGTGCAGTGCTCAAAAGGACAGAGGTAGAAAAGTCCTAGGTAAAGTGACATTTAAATGTACTTCCTGCAGGCACTCCAAAGCAGATTGGCTGGCTTGATGAAAGAGTAGGATTTATCACTACTTACTAAAATAGATAAGGCGATACAACTGTAACAGCACATTAAACACTTTAGGCTAAAAGGAAGAAACCAGAATAGTCATGCTCCGAGTTATTCCATAAAACTGCAGCACCTTTTCAGCTGAAAACTATGTGAAAGGCATAGAGACTGCCTGGCCTTCAGTTCAGAGGCAGCTGGAGAGGACAGAAGGACAGGACACGCTTTCTATTTGTAGGCTCAGCAAAATGACCAGCACGAAGGAGACACGGGGGCATGACACCAAACCACAGACGTTCTTATTTGTGGGAAAGGAAGCAGCTAACAGCACCATGTTCTCAGTTCATAGCTCTGTACGAGCCCATGTGTAAACCAGTACATGCATTCTGAACAACTGTTCAAATCATATCTGTTACAAAACAAGTTATTAAATACAGTAGTCAGACGTGTGCAAGGTATACAATGCTTCACATTCTTCAGCACAGGCATTCAGGATTAACGGTAGGAGGTGGTAAAAGGAAACAAATTACAATACAAATGGAAAGATCAAATGCACAAACCTACCTTTTGTAGACTAGTTGGATTCAGCTGTGTTTTGTCAATTATCTTTATGGCAACCTAAAGGAAGAGTTCAGGGTCAGTGTTTTCCACATGATCAATTGTCACGTTACAACTAAATGGACAAATCCATTTAGTAGCAAATTGAAAATTACACAATTTTCTAAAGAAACTCAAGTATTTTTATGTACCTGTATTCAATTTTAAGCTGAAAGCATTTGAAATTAACGACTGATGTATAATTTATTTCTACTTCAAACTATAAACAGGAGAGTGGAAAAAACCTGGCATTTTAATGCTATTAAGACAAGAGAAAGTCACTTAGTCTTCGACTTTACACTAAGATCATCACACATATCACAGTGGAAATTCTGATACCAGACAGTACCCTGATAGAGAGCAGAGTGCCTACAGATGATATTTACACAGCATAATTACACTACGGATTATGCAGAACTGACTGTGCATTGGCAATTTATGAAGATGCTTCTAAAAGCAAAGCTTTCAGAGCAAATTGAAAATAACACCACAAATTCCGCAAAAACTAGGTTCACCTTTGGAAATTCACTGCATATTTGTATCAGTTTGTTCTCTGATGGATACTAAATGAAAAACCACTTGCGTGTCATCAAAAACCCATTGGCTGTACTGCAGCAATTTGGGAAAGTTCATCCCTTTGCCGTTCTCACCTTCTGGGTAAATACTGCACAGAAATGTTAAAAAGAACAAAATGAAAACTTCACAAAATAACCCAAAGAAATTCAGTACCATGGTAACTAGTCAGAGCCTGAAGATTTGAGACAATGAATAGGCAGAGATGAGCCCCAGTGCAATGCAATTTGGATACAGGCTGAGTTAAAACAAGAAGGAGGAATCTTGCTAGAACTACGTGCCAATTGGTATTTTTCCCTTCTAAATTATAGGCTAAACATACCAGAAGAAACTCTGCAGAAGCCAAGGAGATGGTGCCTCTCACAGAGGCAAGATGCTGCAAGTCAGCTGATTATAATACTTTGCTGGTACAAAGAAAGGGCTCTCAGTTCCCCTTGAATTTTTGGCTCAACTAGTAGACACTGTGCCACAGCTCCCATTTCCCTGCATCACTCTGTGCCATCTTTGTAATCTCATCAACCTGGGCTTGGCAACATACGGGATACAAAAATCTTACACCACAGCAAATTTGTTTCCCTGCATTCAAGTGCAAAAACACATGGGTGGTTATTATGATGGAGAGGGAAGAGGTGAACACAGCGTTCAGTGCCTGGGTGTGTCACAGACTTGCATGATACATGTGGTGCTTTCTGAAACTGAGATTCAAGATTTATTTTGAGCCTTTCTAGATGCAAGATACTGCGAGATGTCACCAAGAAACTATTTAAGAATACTTCTGCTTTGAGAAATATCTTCAAAGGTATGTTACCAAAATTACAGATCACTGTTTCCTAAAGCAAAATTCCATTACAAAACCTTGAGAAATCGCTTCAAAAATACAAACAAAAGACATGCACATTAAGCAATAGGTATTTTTATATTAGCAGCTGAAGACAAAACCAAGAAAGATATTTATCTCTACCTTTATGCCTGCTGAACTCTTCTCATGCAGGTAACAGTTAGTTACTTTCTGGAATCTCTCAACTTCAGATTGGATGTAGAGTGACCACTACCTTTTTCAACAGCAGAAAGTGTTACCTGAAAGCCATCTGCTGTCCCAAGTCTACCTATGCCACAGAATACAGCTATTTCCTTACATACATTCCAGTCAGGAGAAGCTGCATTTGCATTCTGACCGCTGCTATTCTGATCAATCTCTTAAAGATTTCAACTTGTTTCAAACCACGAAGTCTGGAGGCACTGGGTTTCGGCAAAACATAGCTCACCTCTCACTCTGTGTGGTGGTGCCAATCAAACGGAGAGGCCTGACACTGGCAAACAGATTCAGCCCTGGAGATACAGGGATGGTACACACCTCAGTGTTATGAAAGGTAGACTCACAGGACTGTTCAGCACGCTAATTATAGCCTTCAAGGCAGGACTGAGAGAACTATCCACATGAACACTAGCAGTACAGTACGCCAACATAGACTATGAGAGCTTGAACTGCTCAGAGAACAGGGAACAATTTCAGGCTCCTTGATAAGGTCCCCAAACCACAAACAAAGGGAGGCTGCCCTCAAGAATATTTCTCATGAGCTTGAAAAAGAAAATCCGGTTTTACTAAGCATAGTTAGTGAAGCATCAAATTGCCTTCTAAAGCAGAGACTTTGCTCTCTACACAAAGCAAGTCTGGAACAATTTCAAGCATTGTGTGCAATGGCCAAGGCTGGAAGAATGAAAGTTCACCTACACCATTATGTTGTTGCAGCAGCCATGATATTCTGTGAGATTATTAGCAGAATTAAAACTGCCTTCTCTTTCTCCATACACGATAATAACACACATTAAAACATCCCTCCTACGTGGCTTGAACAAGGCACTTAAAGCAGGCAAAAAAACCCGAAACACTAAGCAAAGCAACTTTGGTTGCTGCATTCCAGTTATTTTCTCCCTCTTCAATTTCACTCTTTTTTCAAATGACGAGCAAAAAAGACAATGGATTCCTTGGACTCAGACCTGGATCCTGAAAGAATTCTGTCCTAGTAGGAAGTAACTTCCTGGCTATCAGCTGAATATTGCCCTTACTGAACAGAAGGGTCCATATGTTCTTGGCTGTGATTCCAACCACCTTGGAAACAGCAAAAGGTAGTTTTATCTTTTAGATTAATTTTGGCAAGTATGGAAAATTTATCAGAAGAAATAACATCTGATAATTTACAGCAGCAAATATATGGCTTAAAGTCAAAGAATTAACAAAAGCAGATTTACAACGAAGACTCTTGATTTCAAAAGGGCAGACAGACTACAGATAATAGTCTCCTAGACAGTGGATCTCTAAGGAGTACTTCTAAACACCAGCTCTAGTACAGGGAAGCCAACTCTCCCTCCCTGCCTCCACAGGGAACAGAAGGATATTCGCTCCTTGGCAGAATTCAACCCCCTAAGTTAAGTTGGTGTTCTGATCTCCCCCCCCCCAAAGGGCTGCTCATTTTTCCCTTCCTGTGATTTGAGGGTAGGTTCTCATCCTGAACCTCCACAGATACATTCTGAAGACGGAATGGAAAAAGTCCTTAGATTTGCTTCTGCTGGAAATACGAAAGCTGTTACCTCAAAAAAGAAAATTTTAGGGAAGGACTCCAGATGTAAGATGAATAAATACCCTAGAGAAATGCTTGAGCAAATATACCCACCTCACAAGAAGCGGTCATAAAAGTGCAGATCTGCTGCATGATTTAGGAGTTCAAGAGATATAAAAAAGGAATAGCTGTAAAGTGAAATGGAGCTGGAATAGCCATGCAGGTAACAAGAAGACGACAAGTAGGGTTAAAATACAGCAAGGATGTGGGAGAGACAAAAAACATGTTTAAGAGCAACTCCCAAAACTAAGTATTTTATTTTAGGTTTCAGTAGATAAGGTGGAAAAAGGAACGGGAACAAAGACAGGACAGACAGCAGGAATGAGTGTGTAAAGCAGGAAGTCACACATTCAGGAAGATGAGAGCTGTCTGGCTGAGACCATACCAAGAAAATTATTCCAGGACTAAGAGTGGTTTGAAGAATCGCCTTTCTATTGTAGCAGCAGAGACTTTTAACACAAATACAAAATGATAACACAGATTTAGCAATTCAGAGGTTTTTTTTAAGGGAAAAGTGAAGAAAGCAACTTATCAGCCATCTGGCAGAGCCATTTACCACCAAATTCTTGAGCCCAAAACTTGCAAGGAAAAAGCAGGGAAATGGAAAGAAGGGTTAAATGCAGCACACTTTCCCACTGCTAACTGTGCCTGATGGAAACACACCAAGTATGCCTACCTTGGCTACTGCAAAGCCTCACTTAGGAGGACAAACAAATTACTGTACTAAACAAACTGGAATGTGCACAGGTCTATTAATTAGACAAACAACTGGGTGAAGAGATACTAGGTTGGAAGTAAATAAGTAAGAGTTTTATAAGGATCAGAGCTGTGACCCATCCTGTTTAATACCTGTATCAGCAGCCTTTATCATTATGGTTTGACTTCCTGTGTTGTTTGTTGAAGGAATTAAGAGTCAATGTCAAAGACAATGGAGAACAGATGTAAAAAAAGCTTGGATATGAGAATTAGCAATGAAAACAAGATTCAAAGTACAAGGTGTTGATGATGATCACAACCAAACCAAACATTAATGTAACTGCTATGAACACGGTAACTGTAATCTAAAGATGGATCCGGTAGCTTCTGTAAGGGCAAGGGTAAATTAATGGCACTGGGGAAATTGTCATCCAGTATGTTGCAAACAATTCTGGCCACAAGCATCTATCTGTCAATGCACTATAGTTCATCTATAAGGAAGAGAAAGTTTTGCACATCTCTCCCACAAAAAGGAAAAACAGTTTAAAATACCTTCAAGTTATTCTTGTGAAAGTAGCCTGTTTCCTTCACAGGAATGCACTCCTTTAGGTAACCTGGACCAATGGCCAGATCCTTGGAAGTATTTCTGCTTTGAATTGACTGAATGGCATCTATCCCATGAGAGCTGCAGAAACTTAGTACCTAAATCTTTCCAAGTTTGGCCACAGATTTTATGGCATGCCATGATTTGTTGAAATCTCAAACAATAACAGCACACAGCTGCGTGGAACTACAAGAAACCATAGCTGCATTTTTGCAAAGCAGTGTGTCACAAAGGCTCCAAATAGGCTCTATGATACTTATCTCCAACACTCATACCTACAACAATAGCAAAGAAATACTAACCAAGTACGTGTATTTCCTATGTTAAGAACCAGTACAGAGAGAAGGAAATGTAAGGGGAAAGCAGTTAACCGAAAACTTTTTCTAGAAAAGAACACTAACTTTAACACCAGAAGGCAACTGCTGACCACCAGAACTGACAGCTCTGAAAACCAAACCAAAACAAATAACCCCTCTCAGCAACTCTTGCAAAATGATGCCTCCTCAGCTCTTCCCAGTGATACTGGATTCCATATTAACTCAGAAAAGTAAATTCTCCTGAAGTGAGATAGTCAACTATAGTCAACTACTTAGATTTCTTTAAAAATTCTTGCTGTAATCAACATTTAATTAATTACATAGGTTCGGCAAGAACAGGTCAACAAGGAGTTTCTCTCTCGTTTAGTATGTAGTGTTGCTATTAATAAGATCAGCACCAAGATACACCTTGCTGTAATGAGCAAACAGTACTCATTAGTACAATAACCTTCCAAATCAGAAGCATCACTAGGTGGAAGTTATTAATTATGTTACAGTGGCATGCAGAAACTAATTACGGGGCTGAGTTAGACACTACAAAGAGATACGAGAGTAAGCCTGTCTGCACCACACAGCAGAGCAGCAGACCCACAGAACAAACTGGAATGTCTTCCCAGGACAGCCCAGAGCTGCAGACGCCAGCAGAGCTCCTGGGAGATGCATCACTCTACCCAGGAAATGCTGTGTTGGGCTATCCAGACCAAGCAGATCACCATCATCAAGGACATGGATCCACTGCCTTTCCTGACTCCGCTTCCAGTATAGCCCTGAGTTGTGCTGTTTAGCAACACCAAGAGGCTACCTTCCCAGCAAGCTTATTCGATTACTGTATATTTAGCCTGTTTTCCAGGAATGGAGAATTTAGACAAGAATTCTGGTACGAAGCCTGAACATTATTCACATGCACAGAGATTTGTAGAAAACGCAAATTTAAGAGACCTTTTTCAAAAGAAGCTATTTGAGGATCATTAGAAATAAAAATGCAGATCTTATTTTTAGTTTTTTTTCTTACATCACTGTCAATATCTCCAGTAAAAAGTTCACCGACTTGGATAATATTATTTTAAGAGATAATTCAAACGACAGCAATTCACCGTTGCTCATACCCATACCACTTTACCTCTCTGCCTGTGAGGATGTGTCTCGCCAGCTTTACTTTTGCAAAATTCCCCTTTCCAATCGTTTTGAGGAGTCTGTAATTTCCAATATGTGGTTGCTCATCTGCACAGGAAGCTATAGAATTCCTGCAACGAGCTCCGGAGCGCCCAGTTCGAGAGGAAACTTCCTGCCGTCCATCTCCATGGGACGTGTGCTGCAAGGAAAACATACACACACAGGGCTGAGAAATAAAGGAAAAAAACATCAATGTTGAGACAGTTTAATACTACTGATAAAATAAAAATTCTTCTCCAAGAGGGTTTTTTCCTTCTTGTGCTGAGGTGCCTGCTCCTACAAAACATCACGTCTGAAAATACACAAGACAGTCTGGAGAACTACGGAAGAAATCTTAATATATAGAAACCTTAATAGGTATAATTAATAGTGCTTCTTCATTTCCTGGCAAAGAGCTCATTTCTGAAAGAGAAGGTCCCCCTCACATCCCTTAGCTCCCAGCTCACGCCTGCAGTCTGCACACCATGCCCACCAATTAAAGTATTAGTCAGATACACTCAGTAGGCTGCAGATGTGGAGCAAAAGCTCGGCTCCACAGAAGACAACAGGCTAAATTTACTGCCATCCCAGAATTCCCACACTGTGCTCTCTGTCTAAAGACATCCAGAGGAGGTTTAGGACAAAAAGCAGAAGGTATTCTTAATTCTCCCCTCTCAAAATGTTAAGTTTTTCTGCTCTCTTTGCTCATTCTTTTTGTTGATTACAGTTTTCAGAAGCAATGGCATTTGCCAAGAAGTTAAAGCATCAGCCTCAATGAATTCTTTTCTATAACCCAAATACAAAGAAGCTCAATTTTCTGTTCACACACTACTCCAGCATACAGGTCAGCTTAGGAGGACAGAACTTCAAGGTTCCTTCAAAAACACAACCGTAGAATGGTTTGGGTTGGAAGGGACCTTCAAGCCCATCCAGTTCCACCCCCAAATAAGTACGTACGCAGAGGCTTAGCTATTGTTCTCTCTGTTTCAGCATCTCAGTATCAAACACCCCTTTACTTACAAACACAAACTGTCAGACATCTGTTATACCAACAGGCAACAAGGACTTGCAACAATGTGCTCAGGAATCTGTTTAACATATTGTTTGTGGCCTCATCTTTTCCATAAAGCACCACCTTTAGAAAAGGGATCTTCAAATGTATATCCCATGGGTAAATCTACTCAGCTTCTATTGGAGACACCTATCTTGTCATCCATTGGCAGAATGGAATAAGCTTTGTCTCATGTATTTTATACTGCTTTGGGAATTCAAGAATAAGGATTAGGCTCACCATATTATAAAAAAAAAAAGCAGCACATACACAAGCCTCCAAGAAAAGAATGTTCAATAAAGCATTTAGAAGTACATTTTCCTCTCAAGTGGTCTAAGTATGCTGTCCTGTTTCTTAAAGGAAAACGACATTTTCTGTATGACTGAAGTACATCTTCTGTAATATAATGGTGTTTATTTTCCAAGTAATGCAATAGCTTTCTCCCTCCTTGAAGCCTGCATCATGTATGGCAGCAAAAAGTTATCTCCACTTATCTGCATTCCTTTCTGCTCTTTCCAACACTTGCCATGCTGCTTATTTCAGCCCCAAAGGGCCCCATCCAGTTACCTATCCCTCCAACTCCTTCCTGCATTAGTTGTAGCCCTTCTACTCTTGCTGAAACCCAACAGGGAGAGCCAAAAACCTGGCAGACAGCAACACTCAGTCTGAAATCACCGCAGCAAAGGGATGAGAGATCATAACTGAAGAGCTAACAACCATGGTACAAGCACAAATGAACAGAAACCCACATGCTTGCATGGCACTTGGCAGGTTCACGCACTATTTAATAACCTGATGTAACCTTGCGACCACACACTCTGGCACCTTACGTTCCTTGGTTTGTTAATTTGAGTGCAACAGCTGTGATCAAATTATTTTTAAAAGTCATTTGTTTCATTTACAAAACCCTACTGATAGGAAGGCTGTATCAGCCCTCAGAAACCTGTAGCAATAGTTACTATTAAAAAAGAAAAAAAAATGGTGGTGCATATAATGCTTTAGTGTCAATCTGGCTTTGGCTTCTCTTTATGGCCTGGCCATGGTTACCAGATTTCTACTTCCAGTGCAGCACTTAATTACTCTGGTCACATAATCCCTTTACTTTAATAAGATACATACAGCCTCCCCAAGCAGGCTGCTGTAAGAATGATTAAAGACTAGGAAACGTTTCTTGTATTTCTTTTCAGAGCATTCCAATTTTTCCAGCACCTTTAGTGGTGTTCATGCTAGCACTGGGCACACCATACCAACAGCTGTTGCAGCTGGACAAAACACGGAGACTGCATTTGTACTTGACCACTCGAAAGTAACCCCAACTCTATGAATTACTGCTTCCCAGTCCCTTAACACACACAATTCTCACTCCTGGTTCCTCACAAATATTACCTTACATTTGGCTGCAGTGAAATACAGTTTCCTCACATGCAGCTTATTACATGTTCCTGATGATTGGCCCATCCTGACCTACTTAGGTATTTTAGCAACCTCCATCCTAGTTTTTAGGAATGGCAGTATACATGTCTTCCAAACCACTGATGGCACAAGAACCAAAAGCACAACCATAACAAGATCTACGTTCAAGTGCTTGATAACAATTCCACGTTTTCAATCCTATCTCAAGACCTATGACAACTGCTGAGTGCTTACCAACAGAGCATTCTCAAGGAGAGGATCGACAAGACCAACTGCATCCTCTCCAACGCCCAGCTGAAGGAACTACAAAAGCCAGTGAAACCCTGTTCCAACAATTTCACTGCTCTGCATGCCATTAATGCCAGGCCAACGCTGGATGCCCGGGATGCCCTTTTCATCCCCACATGCAGTGGCATAGCAATGCCAACCCTTTATACTCCCTTAAACTTTGACTTCTAACACACCTTGCAACAGATAATGCAGAGAATTTCTCTGTCAGCTGCTCTGGTACCTTCAAGTGTCGAGTCATTCAGACCTGCTAGAAAAAAAAAGCAGCAACTGCTGATGCTAGATGTTAACACCCTCCTAAAACTGCTATCCCTTGCAACCAGAGACTGGGATGTCCTGTACAGGACCATGAGGCTATTTCTTGGATGCATAAGAGGAAGGCTCACTTTTAATTCACATACAGCACTCCAGGAATACAGCTGCCCTATTTATGTGGCACTACACTGAGCCGATGATTTACCTCAGAAAGGGAAGTAAAGCAGAACTAATTAGGTGACAGCCTTTCCACATCTGGGCACGTGGTGCAGGCACACACAGTGCCTGAGCTACCTGACGTGCAGTTCAGACACAGGCATCAGGTACAACGTATTCTCAAACCAGAGAACTCGTGTACAGACCATTCATAACTGCTCTAACTCATTTTTCTACTCTGCATAAGCAGTATTAGGTAAAAGACATATTCCTATACTTACATATTCTATTTAATGTAGTAAAACACTCCAGTTAATACATTTTGAGAGCCTCGCTATCCTCTGTTGAGGAATGACTTGTGTCCTATCATTTTCTTCATGCTTTCCAGCTTTGCACTTAAAGGGAGGAATTAACAGCTGTGAACTTATTTGGATGTGTGTTGATAAATTTAACATAACCTCCTTGTATGGAGGTTTGCATTTCCACCCTAACTCTGATTATTTCTTTTCAAGAATATAGCCTTTTTCAGTTGTGTTTTTGGAATATCAAGCTGTGCGTTCCTAAGCAGTTAAGTTCTCTCCAACTGACTTGCTCAGAGCTTGCGTTCAGCTCCATAGAAATCTGTCCATTTACAGGAATACCTAATTTTGACTTTTATTTCACCTCACATCAGTAAATCTATCAGCAAGTCCTTTTTCTGTCAAATACAGAATTATATTGAAGACAAGCTTTATAAAAACTGCAGAAAACAGGTTTCCAGTTTCAACATGGACTTTTTTTTTTGCTTATGGAAATAAAGGAAGAAGAGAGCTTGGTAGCATACAGTACTAAAAGGTGCAAAGTCAAACAGCGCTAAAAGTCTTGCTCCCACCCAAATCATTTTCAAGAATCCACAGTAAGGAGATGGGAAGAAAAGCTAAATGGCGTAGGCAAAAAGTACAAATATAGATGGTCCATGAAAAGTTCACATCAGGCATTGGCTTGTAAAGCATTTGACTACTCAGCTGATTCCCAAGGCAGCTTCCTCAGCAGCTACTTTGATGCAGCAAAAAGCATCACTGCAGTCTACCAGCTCCTATCTCCCCCTGAAGAAATCGTGGGGCAGGGAAGCCTGCTATCCTGCAAGCGGAGACCTGAAGGAAGGTAACTAAATGTTACTATGTGTGGGCTTGGGCTAGTGCCCCAGCTTATTTTAGAATCAAGGTTGCCTGAATTCCGCTTGTGAGAAGACAATGTTTTCCTCTATATTTTAGCATGCATCAGGTTCAATTTTTAAATCTTTTAAAGACTTCAAAGGCTTGTTTTTGTTTGTTTGTTTTTGCACATAGTAGGAGGGTCCTCTAAGACAACCTGTAAGTTTCCAAGCCAAGTAGACCCCTGTCCCAACACCACTCTAGTAATACTCAACCCAGGACTCGGAAACGCAGTAAAACATCTCCACTTGTGAGAGACCTTACTGCGGGGGACTGAGCCCAACACTAACTATAACTGCAACACAACACAAAACCCACCTTTTCGCAAAAGCCTTCCCCCAGTGATGAGCCGACATCCTTTCATAGCCAGACAATGATTAGCATGAAGAGAAAGAAAAAGAAAAGAAAGTAAAAAGCAAATGAAGTATGAATGTGCTGGTTAACTGAAACCTCCCTGGTAGGTGTTAGCTTTATCCAGTATCTGTATGCTTACAGAGATCTTAACATTCAGAGCATTAAACCCACATGGCAAGGGATGACTACTGTCAAAGTTATTCTAATACTTAAAAAGGTGCCAGCAGCTAAGAGAACACCTGGAAGAGACAGAATCTGATACTGGAAGAGCTGAAAAACGATGAAAAAAATCAGAATGGCCAGGAGATGCAAAAATCCCGTTAATGATGGTCAATGGGAAGTGTTCTTTCTGAAACAGGTAGGACAAATGCTATCAACATTTTTTTTTTTTAAGTGCTTACTGTGCACAATGGTGAAAATTACTTTCCCATCAACCCAATGAACAAAGAAAAATTAACCTTACAAAAATCTCCAGGAATGTTTATTACCTTAGCTGTTATCACGTTCGCATGAAACGCTATGCAGAGCTGTTACAGAGCTTCTTGGAGAGCTGTCAGACTAGCAAAGAACTGTGACAGTCTCAGCAGATTCAGAATTCTTAATTATAGCTAAAAGTTACATTTAAAGCCTAATCTTTACATAGTTAATAACCTGAATGCTCCAGGACACGATAAACATTTGAGACACCACGTAAATCTCTTCGTTACTCCAACCTGTACACAGCATATTAACACATGGGAATTTTTCACCCTCCGCATCTTTCACAGCAGTAACTTACAGGAAAACATATCAGGACATACATCACAGGCTTTCAAAACACCCAAATAATTTAAGTTATATACTTTAAGACTAACTTCCCTGCAACTCTTCCTCACAATACGTTGTACTCTACTTCACGTTTATCGTTAATACATTTTCAAATGCACAGACTGCTGAGTACTACTCAGTGTAAGAGAAAAGAGGTTAGCCCTAAAAATATTCACAGAGGGAGTGTCTTACTGTGCAGATATACCCATGAAAAAGCAGAGTAAGGTATCCTGTGACTGCTTACAAAGGAATTCTGCCGGCAAGTCAAAACAAAGACCTCAGTTTCTAGTAACGACTAAGAGGTTTCATGGCAAACACTTGGCCACAATTATCTATACATAAATCAGTCCTCAATCATTGTTCATTATAAAATATCACATTATTTTCCTGTATTATATAGTATTTAATTCCCTTGCACCACTGACCAGTGCACAAAGCAGGACACGGAGCAGAATGGATTTCGTCAGGCCCGCTGTGCTGTGTGTATGTATGCATAACTCTTGGGCTTCATCACACATCTTTAAAAGGTAGTTTTTAAATTAGCTCACTACATAATCAATCTTAAGGAACAGCAGCCATGGCTTCCATCTCATGAAATTTTAAATGCTGTCTTACAAAGGCAAATGCTATCCAACGTAGCACTACAGTTACCAACCCATGACAGCAGATTTATTCACTGAGCAATAGCCATTGTGGCTGCTGGGATCGAGTGGAACAACTGAGAGGGTCAGGACTCAGCAAGAAATAAAGAGACCTTCTGTAAACACAGCATAGTTGGTAAAGGAGTGGAAATGCTAATTTGGATGCTTCCACTGTCAAAAGGAGGAGGACTCGCCACACAGTTCTCGGCCTGCTGTCGTACTCATTTATTTATCTGGTATGGCACTTTGGGAAAATAAATGGCCAGTTTAATTAGGTCACATCTGTCAAACAACTGGTTTAAAGAGAACCTTAAGAGTAAATACAATCTTTGTATACCTCTTGACACACATTCCCAGTTCTTCCTACATGTGTGAGAGGGGGACAGGAAGAAAGGAGGGCAAAAACCAGCAGTGAGAGAGGCCAAGGCAGCTACAAACAGCCGAGCACAACAACCACCTCCCAGCATGGGGCAGCACAGACTGATGCACGAGGTACCCTCCCACTTCACAGAGGAAATACTGCTAATGAGGAGCTCGCACTCAGTTCTCAGACACTTGCAAATTTTGGCCATAGCCAGCCTGTGCTAAAGGTATGTGACAGAGCTGGACACCACCACCCTAGAGATGAGGGTGGGACAGAGCTGGCAGCCCACACTACAGCCTTTGGCAAGAGACAGAGGCTGCCCTCCAGACATGCAGGTTCCTAGAGTCCTTCACCTCTCACCACTACAGGCTGTGTTGATGCATTAGATACTGTTTGGGTCATACTCCATACAATGTATGAAAGAGGGAATTTGTAATTCCGTGATTAGCGCTGAACAACAGCAGTGAAGAAATCCTGCTTATACAATCAAAAAGATAAGTCTGGGGCCGGTCAGAAAAGCTTTTTAAAAGCTCTTTTGTTGCTTCACATTATCAAGATCTGACATTTACCATATCTTTCAAGCCAAAGTTTCTTTACTGCTGATTAAAACGGATATTTATTGACATCAGCCTGGGGAACAGTAGCTGAAGGGCCAACCATATTCTAACCTTCATCAACAATACTGCCAACTAAGTCGTTTCCAGAATCATCACTGTCAGTAATTACATGCTAAACAAAAAAAAACCTCGCAGTCGGTTTTCAAAGACCACACTGAGCTTGCAGATAGAGAATTCTGTTTAGGCTTTAACCCTGCAGGAACAAGTTTTATTTGAAAGTTAATTTCTGTTTATATGTACACACACACACAGAGCTCAATGAGCTGCTGCTTTACGGGCCAAGAATTCTTACTAACCTGAGGGTTTCACCCGGGAGGCTGACGGCAGTGTTATCACAGGTGTACTCAGCACCTTTCAGCCCTATGCCTTAACAGCAGCAGGCCTCTATTCCCCATACACACTCGACTTTCAGAGGCTGATGATCTTCACATTAAGCAGAGCCAACCTCGATATGACACAAGCCAAAACCAAAGCCACCTCCATTTCTGATCTGGCTGCCATCAACAAGGCAGCATTACTTGGCGGAGGAGGAAGTTGCAGATGCATGCTATTTAAATATCACATGAAATAGAGATTAGAGAGACAAATGCCTCCACTCTTAGAATTCCTTAGGCTTAAGTCACCTGTGATGTGTGGTCACTGGGGATTGTCTGCTCACATCAACAGGAATGTTCCTCAACTAGAATGAAAACAGAATCTGGCAGGTGAGCGAACTGGTAAGAAATCTTAGGAGGAAGTCTACCAAGTTTTGGATATTAAAAACCAGATCTGCTCTTTCAGTTTTCTTTCAATAATTTCTGTAGCTGTGTCCTGTTCTACAGACTGCTTTTTCTAATAAGCCACATTGAGAGGTACTAATAAATAGAACACAGGAACACCAAGGCTGATTTTCTAACCAATTCTGGCATAAGGTCCCATGTTCTGTTTTTCTGAGCTACTGAGACAATGTAAAAGATAAATAAAATGTGAGCTTGTAGAAGCACAAGAACGCAATCTGAACGGTGCACCACTGCAGTCATTTGTTAAAAAGAAAAAAACAACCCTATTTTAACTTGTCTAAGCCTTTAGGCTGGCTTAAATCAAACAGAACCAAAATTCTAAGTGTTTCTAGCCTTTCCCATCTGAACTGGATGGTTCCCTTTTCTCCTTTGTGTCAGAATTTGCAGCCACACAGAATGGGAATAAAACCACTGTTTTAAAGGATTCATTTCAGTCAGATCACAGAGCCGACCAGACTTGTTGTACAGCTCCACAATTATCAGTGCCAACACAAACCATGGGTAGGAAGAGGCAGCCAAGGCTGATTCCTGGAGCAGCATTACACCGGTGGAACTGACAGTGATGAGATGATACAGCACAGGTTGTTCAGCAGGGCAGAAGCATCAACTGTCCCCTTTTGACTGCAATACTACACAGCCTAATTGGGTATTTTTTTTTGAGTACAACCACCATGGTACCAAGCTATCAGGTATCCCAGGCACCAAGAAATGTACAAAAAACATTTCTGCTCTGTGAAAATTATGTAAATAACAAAAATAAAACAAAAATAGAATAAAAATACATCCCAGGTGAACTGATAAAACATACCTCATCTCTAGGTATTCTGCCACCTTCACCCAATTTAACTCAAAACAGAACTTTTATACTGGTGAAAAATATGAGAGAACTGTCATAGCTGTCCCTGTAGAAGAAAATCCCCAACTGTGGTCCATAGGCATGCTGCCCTCCTCACCCCCTTCTTAAAACACCACGCCATGGAGGAAAGCATTCTGATTACGGATCTATTCGTAATAGGAGAAGTCCAATAAATAATATATAGAATAATGCCAGCTTGTCTAATGTCTGCAAATGCTCTAATGCATTGCATACCTAACCGGTAATAATAAATCAAGAGGCAGCACTAAGCTTTACAGTATCTTAAATTTTTGAATCTATTCTCAACTTTACAACATCTTTTTTTGAATAAAAAATACAACGGGACGCTTTTGCTGCACAGAACCCTTTTGTATAGGCTTGTACAAGCACAGTTGCCATCACACTGGCATTCTTCAATAGCAAATTTTTCACATTAGGCACAGTCATGGAGATAAGAGCATATTTTAGTCTCGCTTTTACTCAAATTACTTACATTTGGAATTCAGAATGGTCTGCAGCACTGACATTACCTTCTCTTCCCCTCAGAAGCACAGCTGTGTAACTAACACAGAGGTTCAAATTCAACTCTTTAGTCTAAAACTTTGCTATTTCGTGCTCTTAAAAAAAATTAAACCAGCCTTCCGTACCACCTGTATTTCCTTCTTTCTATCTACAGTTCTGTCCCCAACATCTTGCCATTCCTTGGGAATTTTTATGAGTATTTGACCTACTCTCCAGGATCTCACTCCTCCTGCGCCTATTTCTTTGTCCCTCGCTGTCCTCCATCCTGCCATATGCACAACCCTCTGTGCCTCCTCTTTTCCACCATCTACCATCTTTTCTCATGATGTTTACACACTCCTTCCTCCTCCATGGATCTTCTCTCCCCCTCATCGCTAGTAAAACAGGATTGCTCATCCTTCTGTGCCTAAAGGTCCTTCTTCTGTATTGACCCTCACTCCCAGTTTTGGATGAAGAAGGTCTCTGCCACTCCTCTTACATGCAGGACACAATTCTGCAGATGGCAGAAGAGAAGGGGAGACAATTCCGAGATCCTCTCCTTCACTCGTGTCCCCTAAGCAGCTGGCAGTCACTGCTGTGAAAGACATCACCAGTGAGGAGTTGTTCCACCTTTGCGGTGAGCAGCCAGCTCATTTGCAGGCAAACAGCCAGCTCCCAACTGCCCAAGTGTGAAGTTCCTATGATCACAGATCATCTGGGATGCCTTTCCTCTCAACACCAGGTGACTCCTCGCCAAATTCTTTAATCTCAGAGGCGCTTACAGCTTGATGGCTGCCAGCGGCTCTGAGGGAAAGTCACTGTGACAGCATTTCCACTTCAGCAGTATGTGCATGAAGCACCTCAGTAAGAAGTGGTATACACCACCTTCAAAGAAAAAAAATCAAGTGCTGACAATTAGACCTTGTCTATTTAACAGGAACTGCCAAGTGCTGAACGTGGTTAACTGCAAGTATAGACAATGATAATTTACGTGCACCATCATTCTGGAGGCTAACTCCATGTTCAAAACTGCAAGTATAGGCACGGATAAAGTATGATCAGCTCACTTAAACCACATTCAACACCAGCCAAGGCTTTCTCAGCAGTGGTAATCTTCCAAATAGCATTCAGAGGGTCCACCGCCATGCCCCTAAGGCTGGCTGAACGCCTTGGCACTTCTTAAGCCATCTGAACTTCAAAGAGTCCTATGAATCTTAACTAACTTCTCTTAAGTGGAAGAAAACCAAGGGTTCCATTCACCTGTGAGAACATAGCATTCAGCTTCGGGCTGGAAGAACAACTAGTTGACACATCAAAAATGCAACATTTTGCATTTAAAAATAAAACAGTTAATTTTGTATCCATTTCCAGCCCAACGGGTAACTCACCCAGACTAAATGCGGACTGAAACTTAAAGAAGGCAAAACAAGTATGGATCTTGGTGCAGGCATAGATCACCAACAGTCAGAACATCAGAGAGGGCTTCTCGAGGGCTGCAGCACTGCACTGTGGGACTCGTGCAACGGATCTGGAAGTGACTCAGGTTGATCACTTCCTGACAGTATCACTACCTACGGGTACTTCTGTGGTCACCAGCCAAAGCACGGCAGTTGAAAGATACGCCTTAATCAAAACCTAAGGCGACTCATCTGCAAGCCAGACTACCTCTGTATGTTAAATTATGGAGATTACTAAAGAGAAGTGTCAGACCAACATTTTGAAGTGAGAACAAGGTGCCTTAAGTGGAAGATATGTAAAGCCTAACTTCAAGTGCTAAAACACTCGGCCTGTGAATAATGCATTTCATCAAGCACACGCTAAGTCTTTCCACCATTAAGCTATCCATAGTGGTGTTGGAGTTAACCTTCATGACCTTCACGGACCTTATCTAAGCAGCACCTAAAAGGATTTACTGGAAGGCCTCCATGCACATACCTGGAGCTCAAAAATCTCAGTCAGGTTTACCTATAGACAAAATAATTATCTGAATAAACTTTGTATTTTCTGGAGCATGCTGCATCACCTCTCCCCACGGCATAGGAAGAGCCACATAGCATTTTAATTACTTTCTTCCACAAGGCAGGAAGCGCACTGAGATTTTACAACCAAATATGCTTGGTTGGCTTTTTGTTCAGTGCAGCCCTTAGCCTGCAGGTTGCATCTAGTGCTAAAACAAATAAAGATCACAGAAGTTAGAAGTGCCTATTATGTCAATAAAACCCAAATCCCTCGTAATGCAGTAATTGTTCCATGCAGCGTGTTTTCCAGTGCTTTGTCTGGTCTTGTTTTGAACAATGGGGCAACCATCACTTTCCTTGGACTATTTATGGGCTGAACAATCCAACAGTTTTTCCTGATCTGTAACCAAAGTTCCCACCTTTTATGTCGGACACATACGCAAGCCCTCACAAAAACCATCCTCTGTCAAGTTAAGCATCTCATCTCCATAGAGCCCCCAAGAGCCTTCGCAGAAAGCTCAATACCAAGTTCACCCATCGACTCATTTCAGGCTACGGTGACTGACAACTCCCTTCTGCACAGCCTCTGCATTTTCCCCTGGCAATAAAAAAGAAAAATGCTCAGACAGGATTACCCTGGGATCAAGTAAGTTTTCAAACAGAAGAAACACAGCTCTTATTTGCAGAAAGGGAGGCTCCCACCCAGCTTCATTTTTGGCTGCCTGCTCATGCAGTACTACTTCTCTATTTTTTCCCCTTTAGCCTATGACCTGCACGATTGTTAATACAGTGGCTCAACTCGATCTCGTCAATAAAACCTAAGGAAAAAAAAAAAAGGAACAGGCTCTCTAGACTGGAAGTGGATTTCAATAAAACGGATCTTTTAATGCCATCGGCACAGGTGACGGAGCCCAACAGCGTCACCGCCGTGCAGAACCCCGCACACCCAGCGGGGAAGAGGCCCATTATGTAGGTCACCTCGCCCACCCCTCCCGACGCCCAGTGCTCGCCATCTGCTCGCTCCGGGGCGATGCGGCCGCTCCGGGCACTGAGCGCGCAGCACCGGGGCGGAATTCCTTCTCCCCGCCGCGTTAGGGACCCGAGCAGCCCCGCTCCTGCGAGACGCTGCGATGCAGCAGCAGAGCCGAGCAGGCCGCTGGGTCTGCAGCGCTCAACGGGCTAGAAAGGAGAATAAACGTAAGGATAAGCCAGTCCGGGGACGGAGGCAGGCAGAACTCAGGGCGACGTCCCCCCGCCCGCGGTACTCACGTTCTCGGTGTCGCGCTCGTTCACCGTGGGCAATGGAGTCCGAGTGGACATTTTCCCTCGTTCGGGCACCAGCGCTGCCCGCAGCGCGCACACGCACTCGCACACCACCCCCGGGCCGGGCCGGGCCGCGCTTCTGCTGGGAGGCGTCGGGCGCAGAGAGCCACCATGAAGGACGAGGTGCCGGGGGGCGGCGTCGCTCCGTGTCCCCCCGCCTCCGCGGCCGCGTTAGATCCCCCCGAGGGAGCGGGGCGGCCTCTCGCCCTCCGCCTGCTGCGGGCTCATCCTACGCTCAGCCGGGCCGGGCGGGGGGCTCAGCGGCGGCGCCTCATCGGGCGGGAACGGCGGGGGAAGGGGACGGCGGAGGGGCTGCCGGGGAAGCGGAGCGGCTCGGCCCGCCTCGCCGGCCCCTCGGCGGCTGAGCGCAGGCCGCCCACCGGCGGGGCTCCCGCTCCTTGCCCCCGCTTCACCGGGCCGCCGCCGCTCCTCGCATCCCGCCCCACGCCTCGGAAAGGCCGGCACCCCGCGGGCCGCCGGCGGGCTGGGTATGGTGACTGCCCGCCTGCCCGTCCGCTTCTCCTTCCCGTCCTCCCTCCCGCGCTCGCTGCCAGCCGCCCCCCGCCCCTCCACCGCTCCCTGACGAGCCAAGATGGCCGCCCGGCTTCCTCCGCGCCGAGCCCAGCTCCGACATGAACCGGAAGGGCCCACCCCGCACCCGGCCGCGGCGAGGAGGCCGGCGGCGTGTTGCTAGGGGCCGAGTGGGGCGGGGCGGGGCGGGGAGGAGCCAGGCCCTGTCGCTCCCTGTGGGGCTCTGAGCGGGCTCCTCCTCGGCGTGGCCTCGAGTGGGGCTCCAGAGGGGGGTTGGGGTGGCCGGGAGGGCAGGGGAGGTCAGGGAGAGACGTGGTGGGTGGGAGCGGTGTGAAGGAGGGGGAATGCAGGAAGCGTGAAGGAACATCGGTGGAAACATGTCACTAAAAAATGAGCCCTCGTCCGCAGAGAGGGTGTGGGGATGTGGGGACGGTCCTGCTGCCCGTTTGTAGGGTGAAGAAGGGCTGCTCACGGTCAGGGAGCTTCCCCTCTGTGTGTGCAGAGCAAGTTTGGGCCCTGAGCGTCTTGCTCCCCCCCTGCTGTGCGTCTCTGGGTCCAAAGAGGAGCGTGCACGTGTGATGAGGGCAGCTCACCTGTGGTTAAAGCCCGGGGCTGCTGGCTCTGACCTAGCACAAGCAGGCTCCGGGGTGCTGCAGCTGTAAAGGTTCATTTGCTGGAGAGTGGAAGCCTGTGCCCTCAGAATGTGCTTCGTCTGCCCAGAAATCACTGCAGTCACTGTCGAGTATACGAGGAAGTTCGTAGAATTGTAGTACCATTGCAGTTGGAAGAGACCCTTAAAGGCCATTTACTCCAACCCCCCTGCAATGAACAGGGACACCTACAGCTCCATCAGGTGCTCAGAGCCCCATCCAGCCTGACCTTGGCTGTCTCCAGGGGCATCCACCACCTCTCTGGGCAACCTGTGCCAGTGGCTCACCACCTCTTATTGTAAAAAACATCTTTCTTATATCCAGTCTAAGTCTCCCTTCTGTTAGTTTGAAAACATTTCCCCTGTCCTATCACAGCAGACCCTGCTTAAGATCTTGACGTAGTTATGAGTGGATCCAATAAGAATGGGAAAAAGAAGTAACCTTTGTGTATTCAATATATAGCTAGCTTAGAAACAGACCTATTTCTATTATTTTTTTCTGGAGGAAAGGCAGAAGAAAACCTCTGCAGAAATAAATGTGGGATTGGATTGGATTTGTAGCAACTTGTCATCTCTGGAGATCCGGTAGCATAGCAATAACGTTTTGTTTTTCTAAAGCATAGTTTATCTGACAAACTTCATGTCTCTTATAAATATTTACCAGTTTAGCCTTGAAATCCATCCTGCAATATAGGTGGTATTTTCCCCACTTTCAGAGACACTAGCAAGGAGAGGTAGCCTCTGAGCACTATCCAATAAAAAAAGTTGCTTGTCTTGTTATTTTGTAATCAAGACTACCAAACTCCACACACCTAACCAGTGGAAGGAGAAACTCAGTAGATTTGCATGGACTCGTGTCCTCCTTGCTCTCAAGCCAAGCTGACACCTTCCTTTATGTCAGTGACAGGAATTTTGGGTAATTTGAAGAATACTTACCCCTTGCATTTGTGTTTCATAGAATCATTAAGGTTAGAAAAGACCACTAAGATCATCTAATCCAGTCATCAACCCATTGAGTGTATGCACATATATATGTCCATGTGCATATATGCTCAGCTCAAATAAGAGTTGCTCTCCTTCCGTGGCAGGCAGGACCCTTTGTGCTGGGAACGGAGAGGGAGTTGTGTCTATCTGATGTGCCAAGGTCAGTCACAGCAGGGCAAGGAAAAGTATCCAGATCTCATGGCTCGCTGCTTTTACCACAGGGCTGCTTCTTCATCATTTTCGGCTGCCAGTAGAAGGTGTTCTTTACAATTTGTTTATAAAGAATGGTAACTGACCTATGACAGAGTCAGAAAAAGGAAAAATAGGCAGAGATTTGCTTTGGTTGTTAACCAGATGAATGCTCTCATCCTCCATTGGTGGGGACTGCAGCTGACATGGGAGCGCCAAACTGCCAGCACCAAAGCCTGGGGGTGATTTTCAGAGTGTGCGTTGAGTTCCCCGGTGCTGTTTGTATGTACAACATACACCAAGTGACACTGAAGTATGGGGCTATATATACTTGTGTTGCTATTCCAGGGACACAGATAAATCCAAACTATCCCATTATGGATGGTTAGGTGAAAGTCCTAGGCCTGTCCACGCAATAGAAGTTCTACTATTTGGATAAAGCCCACATCTAACATTGCCCAAATTAAGTGGGGCTGATAGCAGGTGGCAAAGGAGGGGAGGCTGTGGGGGAAGGAACGCTTGTTTCTTTCAGAGAGATGTTTCTGACTGGCGAAGTGATGTTGAAACAAGAACTTTTGACGAAAGTGCTTGAGACCACGAAAAATAACAGCAGCTCATTTTGTTGCTTTATTGCCAGTAAGGGGAAACATGGATTTGTGTTGGCATTTCCATGCAGCAAAACCTGCACAGGGGATAACAAATGACATAGCAGCTGCGTTATTGTTTCATTTAATTCTTACTGTATTCTGTTTCTCATGTTCAGACAGGTGAAGCGCATAAATTTTCTTAGAAATTTGGCCATACTTAAAAAAAAAAAAGAAAAAAGATTGCATGGGTTTCTTATTTCTTTGTTACCCATAAATATTCTGTGTAATATCAGGTACTGCTTAAGCTGCATTCATAATCAGAAGTGATTTTTTCCCTATCTGTCTAAGGGTTCTGAAAACTCAGGGATCTGATAATCCAATTGTATTTTCCTGGTTCTTGTGCCATCACAGGCGATAGTGACAGTGCTTTCCTAAGTGGAACTCCGATGACAATGCTTGTAATGTTATCCAGGATAAGCAGCAACTTGTGCTTCGAGCTGCACAGCCGCTACAGTGCTAACAGTTGTAAAGACTTGTTTTTGTCAGCGGAGCTGGAGAATATGACTCAAAGACACACAGGAAGCAGCTTAGTTAAGGTGCCGTTTTTATGTCACTTTTTTGGCTATCGCCACACACAGAAAACAAAAGAATACAATGTGATTGAAAACAACATCGTTATGATGAAGCATTTCAATTCTTTTTTCTTCTGACTGCTAAAAGTCACAGCGATCACTAAGAATCCCTGAACAGTACATTGCACATGCATAGTAAATCCTAACTTTAACATTGTGACCAGAGCAAAAATGATGGAATTGATTAAAAATGCTGGACAAAATGCAAGGATTAATTGTCAATTATTCAAATGTGTGAGGTTTCAGTCTTAATTCTGCAAAAAGGATTACATATGCAGAATTGACTTAGGTAATTATATTCCCCTCACCTCACTTTAGAGGCTGAGGACTGCAAGACATCAGCTGGTGGAGGCGAGTAGAGGATCAGCTAATGTAATTGTTAGAGCTGCCTTGTCCTGCACTGCAGCTATGACAGAATACACCACCTGGGAATCTGCTGAAATATGAAATCATTTTCATTACACAAAAATACCAGTTTAGGCTGATAATTATTAACCCTGATGTCACTTGTGTTTCTTCAAGCCTTTACAAAATGCATTTTAAAAGCCACAGTAATGTACCCAGTATTATTCCTTCTTATTCTGATATCTTGTTGTTGTTAGGTGATCATTATGGTCCTTTTCAACCCGGGCCATACTGTGATTCTATGATTCTATGAAATTCTAACATAATTCCATGCAGTGGATGGTTTTCAGGACCATTTCCTCAGCAGGGTTACCTCTGAAACTGATATCATTATTTGTATTTGTTTTTCAAATTTTAAGTTCCATAGAATACATGAAAACAGTGTTTTATAATAGGAAGGAGAAATGTGTGATTTCGATAATGGTGATGACAAAGCTATTGATAGAAAAGTACTGATTACTGTCTATGAGCTGAATCGATAGTCCCTGCTCATATAATGAGGTCCAAGTGCAACCCACTGCAAGGCCAGGCTGACATGTGGTTTTGACAGCAGAGAAAACAATGGAAAGGGAAAAGATCTTCCTTCTCAGTTTGCATCCATGCTGTCGTGCCAGCATGGAATGAGATCCGAAAGGTAGGATGAGATTTAGTGTGTTAACTTCCTCTTTTCATCCATGCAGTTTTCACTTCCAATCTTGCCTTTCCCTTCAGGGTCTCTGGGGACAGCAGGATGGCTGTGGCAGTGCAACTGCTCGTCGTTTCTCAGGCATCAGAGAGCTCAGGCACTGGGCTGTGAATATGAGAAAACAGGAGTGAGCAGTAGTGCCTTCTGGATTGCAAGCTTCATGTAATTCCTTACCTGTCAGTCCAGACAAGCTGTGCATGGCAGAGCCATATAGCATGATGTGTGACACGTGAACCATCATGATGGGATTGCTGTCCGGTGCATGAACTGCACTATTTCCACCCCTGTTTTCACCTGCATGGCTTGTGGGGTCTAGGGCAGAATCACACTGCTCTGAGGAGCTGGATGAGAGTGTTGTTCTGGTGGGTTGGCACTGGGTTAGTGTTGTGAAAAGTGAAACGAAAATACCTTCTTAACTTTCCATAAACCTGATGCTTTGCGGGCTGTGAAGGAAACACAAGGAGAAGCAGTCAGTTGGCAGCCATGCTCTGAACTTGACCCTGTGTTTGAAGCTAACCTAGGTGTTTTATAACAACCTCTCCTATTCCTGCTAGTGCATGACCCCAGCAGGGCTGCATCTTAAACACAAATCCTTTCGGATGCCTTGCCATCTGAGTCAGGCACGTTACTGTTCCTCCTACACTGTTTCCTGTGTGGTTAATACTGAATCAAAGACTCCATTCACAGTGATGGGGAAAGAATAGATGACTCCAACACACGTAATATTTTCAAGTGCAAATTAATAATCGGTGTGCCTGAGTGTCAGCGAGAAGCAATTGTTTGGTAGCGGGCAGATAAATCTCAGGCTTTTTGGGCACAGGTTATCTAAAAATGAACAAGCCCACGCTTGTTCAAAAAGGAACATCTAAAATTGTCGACAGGCAAGTGGAAAGTACGCAGCTCGGCTGAAGTTCCCAGGGCCCACAGTGAGCCCCAAGGGCTGGGTTTTGCCAGAGAGATTTCAATTCTGGAGGCTGTCACTAAAACGAATCCTATTCAGTTCTCTAAGTGTTAGCATGCACATTTTCTCTGATTCGTTGTCACCTTATCAGTCTGTTTCTGCCATGGGTACCAGACACGAACATGGTATTCCAGCCGTAATAACGCAAAACCCAAATACAGACATGATAAATAACTTATTTTGCTGATGCCACTGTCGAAGAACCCATTTAGCCCTTTCAGATACAGTAACTGAACTCTGGAAACTCACATTACTGTGGCTCACACGCCCTTTCAATGTCTTTGACCCTTCCCCTCCACACAGGATCCCCCATCTTGTAAGTATGCTTTGTTTTTCCTACAAGCATAATTTTTAACTTTGGCCGTAATAAAATGTGTATCACTCACCCAAACACAATTTTGCAAACAGTTTTGCTTTGCCCCAATGCCATCTTTTAATTTTCAACCCTTTCTCCATCCTGGGGGCAGCTGCAAGGCTTACTGGTCAATCTTTCTGTTCCCTTATGGCCCTTGATACAAATATGCATCGGTGGAGGCCAAGGACCAGTTGTTCTGGATTACAGCACTGCATTATGTTTTTCTGCTGATAAAAAGGAGTTGCTACCTTGAACGTTCACACAGCACACAGCCTGGGGTGGGGAAAGGCTGGAGGGAGAATAACTCAGAGAAAAAACCATCTGGGGGTTGAGCAAAAGAAAGGGTGTAAGGACTGAGGTGTCAAAACAGAGCAGGCAAGTGGTCCCAGCAGCCTTCCAGGACACTGCGGTGCTGCAAGGGCAAGCAGTTCGATGCTTGATGAATGTCACCGTGGTTTCCATAGCTCTGGTTTCTCAATCAACATGTTCTGCTGCAACAAGCTGAGGGCCTTAAAGGAGTCACGGTGTTTTTCATCAGCTTTGTTATCTTTATCACTCAATCTTGTGTGCTCCTCTAAATGATAACAAGTCTGTTGGAAAGGGTCTCTTCCCATAAAATCCACTTGATTGGCATTAATTGCATTTCCCTCCCTTAATTCTTTGTTAATCGAGAGCCATATGAGTCATTTCATTATATTGCTGGGACTCGTGTCAGAGACAAGCCTGTAAATAGTTATATCTTTCTTTCCCCCTTTTTTATAAACTTCCACGCATGCTTTCCTTTGGAGCTTCTCCAGAGCCCAGAAAGTCACCAGCGCCCGCACACATCTTCTGCCTTGCCTTGATGTGTGAGGGAGCACATCCTTGATAATTACCTGACAAAGCCAAGCACAGGTTAGATTCTACTGAAGAAAGGGGTTTTGAACAAAGAATTGATGTTACAGTCATGAACAACCTTTGCAGATGCACGGGAAGATTTACTTTGCCTGTTCATCTTTGAGTTTCTATATCACAATATAGAGTTATAACTACAAAGGGTCTTTTAAAAATGCGTGGATGATGTAAAGAAAAGGATTTACAGCAGACCAGGTGCAGGCTGCACAGGACAGACAGGTTTGGTGTACTGTCCCCAGCATGGGGCTTCACAGCACTCTTGCTCTTCCAGCACTAAACCACCTTTCGCCTCATTCTCCTCAAATGCTGACAGCAACCCAGGAAATGAAGAAACATCCCCACTGTTACAGTAGATGTGTAGTAACATCATCACCCTTTTTTTTGTTTAGTTACAGAACATTGAGGAGATGACAAATACATAACGTATTTGGGCTTGTTTCATAGGAAAAGATGAGCTGCTGATTTGAGAATGCCTGCTAGGAGGTCAACAGCTTCACATTGAATTGGAAAAATATCAAATTAATGCTGTTGCCACAATCCTGATTAGAATTCACATCACACAGGAACATAAAAACACTTTTGGAGAGAGAGAGAATGTTTTATCATCCTAGCACAGCACTGTTTTCAAGATGGATAGAAGAAAAGAGCAAAATGAATTAGAAGGAGTGTTTTTCTGTTATTGAAATAAAAAGCAGCAATTGAAAATTAGGACTGTCCCTCAAACAACCACAAATAACAACCACAAGCCCTGTATTCTCTCACAAGTGTATTAACCTGTAGGGGTGTCAGAAGGCGCTGGGGAGGGCTGGATCCCCCCCTGCTGCGCTGCAGTGAGCACACCTGAGCAGGGCATGGTGCTGGTGCTCCCAGCCCCAGGTTTGGAGCAATGGGATGGCCGCAGCCCCAGATAGTGCAGGCTGAAGCTCTGCATATGCCTGGGACGGAGTGCCAGTCACAGCACAGCACTCCTTCACTGGCGGCTGTGAGCATTTCAGGATTAGCTCTGTGGTCTGCATGAATCACATGGCTCTGCGTGCCTTGCTTGAAGTGCTCAGTGCTATATAAACCTAATAAATGCATTGTTCCTTCTGGCAGTGAGGTCTGTGCGTGCTGCAGGTATTCTCTGTAGAGAAAATCCACCTCTGGCATAGAACTGAAGAGTTTCTGTATATCTTATATCAATTTTCTTTTTACACATTGTTCTACTTCACGTGATTTATGGGCAAATATGACTACAAATATATTACCTTTATTACCGTTCATTGCTTTTCTTCCCTCCACTCTCACCCTCCCTTGTTTTAGCCTGCTACTTCTCCTGGGACGTGGCTGGCCAACCTCTCCTGTCAGCATCCATAAGTACACCTCTCCCACAGGAGAGATCTACCACCTACCTCCACCCACCTCCTCCCTCCCCTCTCTGCAGCAGAGCAGTAAGTCTTTCTAGCAGGACTTACCCTTGCAAGTATAGGATCCCAGTGAGCCCATAAATACTTCCTCTCATTGACCAGGATTGCCAACCATAACATTCCCTTACCCATTTATAGCAGGTGCTGCTCATGGCATTAATATGACCATTAACACCCTTACTGTTTCTCCCACTAACATCTTGTGCCTATAAACAAGTTTTCCTATTTTCTGTTCATTCTGGTCCTACTTGTGTGCAGCTTGAGCCACCTGATCTCTGAGGAGGCGATCTTTTAAACGCTTCTAAAAACATCCACAATCGTTTTAGATTTTTCAAGGTGATTTTGAAAAGCAGAGTGATGTTGCTTTGAGAAATTTGGTGTCATGACCTTTAATGCTTTAGAAACCTTTTATATTTTTGTTTGTTTATTTTGCTTTTTTTTCAGTAGCAATGTAGAAAAAAAGGAAGAAGAGAGAATCAAATACCCATGAAGAAGAGCAACCAGTAGTTGGAATGTCAACCTTTTGTAAGAGTTTTTGAATAAAGGAGAGATTCCTCTCTCTGGAAGTCAGCAGAATGAAAAGGACTTTGGAAATTTTTGAAAATTCAGCAAGTGTTTGTTCCTATTTTTCAAACAATTCCTGTTGAAAGCACTTTTGTTCATCTACAATAGCCGATGGAGTGGCTTCAGCCTCGCCAAGGCAGCGCTAGGAATAGCGTGCCTCTTTGCAGCGCGTGGTGCTTGTGGGACAGCTGCAGTGGGGCTGGGGTGGCTGGGGACAGCAGGGAAGGAAGGAACATTCGGGACAGAAGGGAAGATCTGACAGAGGGGAAAAGCACATGGGTCTGAGGAATGGGGAAAGAGCTGATGGAAAACACCCAAACACTGACCCTGAAGAATTTCCCTTTTGAATAACTTCATTCCTCTCATAAGGGGGAACGAAATGAGAGCACCTACACTGGGTGTGATCCTTGATGGTTTAACTCTGAGTTCTTATTTTCTAATGTTGACTGCCTTCAGCAACCTTCATCTGACCTGCCAGAGCACTGGTCCCTCGGGGATGATGCTGAAGGACCAAGGCATCAGCTGCAACCACCTGAGACCAAGCCTAAGCTCACCTGGGCCCAACTCCGACTGCAGTGTGTGGAGAGGGGACCTTTGGAGGACATTTAAGGGCCTGGGCTGCCAGCTTTTCAAAAGAGAACCAGGGATATTAAAATAAACTTCTAAAGTATTTGTTTGAAGGCAGTGAAGGCATGTTGTTGCCATACATTGGCTGCATGTGTGCCATATGCTGCTGCGTCCTGTAATCACCAGTGGCTCTGTGTCCTCCATGCTCCATGTCCTCCGTGAAGATGCAGTACAGACCCCAGGACAGGACTTTGGAAATGCATGCTCTGCAGAGAGCAGCACTGCTGAAAAATGCTATGTAAGAACCTATACACACACACAAATACACTTACATCCCTCTGCGTGCATGCATAACCTTCCTGCTGTCTTTGCTACAGACCCTCCCACTACCTGCAAATATCACACGCATACCCCTTGGGAGCCCATGGGGGCTGTCTGTATAACAGAGGGGGATTTACTACCTTCTCTGATACCTAAGAAAAAGACTAATACTATTTTCTAAAATACTGCATTGTTTTTGGGCTCAGCTCTATTGCTTTTAATATTTTATACATGTGAATATGATGTACTGCAATGAAAATACCCTTACATCTTTTTCCAGTATGTGCATCTATCAAAACAAGGAGCGATGTCAAATGATAGAGAGGAGCTCTTGGTCTGGAAGGCACAAGAAAATGCATAAAAGATGAAGCTCTATTTATGTTGCTCGTGCATGCAAAAAAAAGAAAAAGAAAGAAGAAAAAGAAAAACCCAACAACCCTCCTACATTAAAGCTCTCAAAGCTACAAAGTAAATCAGCCGGCATGTGGCTTCTGTGCTTGTGCATTAGGATCCAGGCTTTAATTACAGATCCCATTGCCTTTGCAGAGAAATCCCCTTTGTTTTGCTACTGGAGCTGGTAAGGCTGAGGAAGAGAGGAGGTGCAAGGGACTTATTCCTGGGGCACAGGGACACTTTTGGACCCAAATCTTGCCTTATTTCTGTTCCCCATCTATGCCGCCTCACACCATCATAGCAGGGCTCAATCCAACAGCAGCTGTGGAGCACTGTGACTCTGAAGCCCGAGGGAAGTCTGTGTGACCAGCTGTAACCACAGAGCAGAGCCCGCATGTTGGGCAGCTCGGAGAATGGAAAATCACAGCACTGTTCACTGGGATGCGCTGGTGGTGCTGAGCTGGAGCTGGTGTCTCTACCAGGAGCAATATGCATGCATTAGCACAATGGAGTGGGCTAATTTACCCTAAGCTCAGCAGTTAAACTGCTTTAGGGCTCACAGAGGGCTACTTCAGGTCTCTCTTCAAGCCAGATTTTTGCTTAGCAATTGTTCTGCAGGTGGGCGCCATCCATTTTGTGCTCAGTGAGGAGCCAGGGTGGGGAGCCTTGGGGAAATAACGAAATGAGAAACATGCAGAGGCAGCCTTCCTCCTGCATTTCCTAACTCCAGAGTGGCTGACTTGGTAACCTCAGTCTTCTCAAGGCCACTTGCATGCGTGGGCACTGCTGGGCTACCGGGAAACAAACAGCATTAGGGATTTGCCCAAGGAGGTTGTGGATGCCCCATCCCTGGAGGCATTCAAGGCCAGGGTGGATGTGGCTCTGGGCAGCCTGGTCTGGTGGTTGGTGACCCTGCACATAGCAGGGGGGTTGAAACTAGATGATATTGAGGTCCTTTTCAACCCAGGCTGTTCTATGATTCTATGATTCTATGATGGGAATGGGGCACAGCTGGAGAGCTAAGGCCATCAGGCAGAAGCATGATGGGAGCCAGCATGGCAATTGTCACAGCAGAAGATTGGCATCCTCAGCATGCCCACCAACACAAGATACGGGACCAGCAGGCTTCAGCTGATGGCAGAGGAGAAGTGCAGATGGGAGTATTTTTATCACCCCAACCACTGTGGGGGACACTTCTGATTGCGGGGAAGATATCCACCTTCAGTCCCATGCCCCTTGAGTCCCTCCTTTCCTCTTCTAGTTCCTTATGCCACCTTCCCATTCTTGGTCCAGCCCACCCCCATGAGGCAGCTGGCAGTCAGGGTGTGCTCATGTGGATCCATTCATCACGGCCGTGCCGGCGTAGCTGCTAGAACGCCGTGTGTGGGTTATCCTGTCTCGTTCATCTCAGCAAACAGCCGGCTGGATCCTCCTCAGCATGTCCCAACGTCGGCCACACTGGGCTCCCAGCTGGGAGCTGGAGCTGTGCACTGGGGAGGGTACTTCTGCTGCTTTCCACTTGGCAGCTTTCTGGCCCTGCAATTCGGCTTTCCTGAGGAGACTGAATGGTCTTGTGGGCTTGTAAGCGTTTTGTAACTTAATAACAGGTCATATTAATTCATCTTTTTGCGCTCTGTCTTTACTCTTTAGAAAGATGGAAATCATTTTTTAAAAATAAAACGCTGCATATGCTGAGTGTGGGAAGTGGTGATTTCTAGCTAGGGACTGAGGGGGCAAAATTGTGTAATTTATAACTGTATCATAAATAATGAGTCTGATGCCTCTGTTACTGTGACTTTACACCAGTCTAGAAGTGGAGTCCAAAGCTGAGAGTCAGCCCCAATATGTAATCCCTCCACTGCAGAGCAACTGAACACTGGGAGCTGGATCCTTGGCAGGCACAAACAAGAAGAGTTTCATTAACTTTGTGTTTCCTTTCTGCTAATAAGCCAGGCTGTGGATCCTCTGACTCAAACCGAACATTTTTGCACCAGGAGGTAGGCTGGGGTAGGTGTGGAGCCCTGGACAGGAACCAAGAGTTGGCAAGACACCAGGAAAATATCTACTCATCTTCACTGCCTTCGGTGCAGCTATTCTAACTTGTCCCAACTGATGATCTGTCCCTGGAGTCACAAGGAGCATTTGAACAATGCTTTCAAACATAGGGTTTGGATTTTGGGTCGCCCTGTACGGAGCCAGGAGTTGGACTCGATGATCCTTGTGGGTCATTGAGGTGGCTGTGTGCAGCCCCGCAGGCTGCCTGTCCCGTGGCCGTGTGCCTCCCCGGGGAGCGTGCACCAGGGATGTGGGAGCTGCGTGCCGCGGCATGGCGTGTGAGTCACCCAGGGTACGTGTCTTACATAACCCTGCACACGTTTTTGGAGCATGCTGCAGCTGAAAGGGCTGCCAGGAGTCCTGACAGGGGTGGGGAGGAGCAGACAGAAGAAAGCAAAGGCTGCTTTTCCTTTGCCCCCTTAAGTATGACCCCTCTGGTGCAGGAGGTCACACGTGGCTGGAGGTCCTGTGGTGTGTAACCACAGCTGCTCTGGGCCAGAGACTTCACTGCAGTGCCAGGTCCAAACCTGAGACCTTCACTGACAATAAGTGAACCTCTGAGCCAATGTCCTCTGCTTCCAACCTGTGTCTCTGCCCCAGTGCTCCACAGAACACAGGTGAGGGTCATTCCAAGCAATGGGCTAAACTGCCAATGGCTTTAACTTCAGACAGAACACATCTTTAAAATAACCCTCCTGCACCAGGCTCTCTGTCTCATGGTGCAGTCAGTGGGTGCATTTTCACCAGTGAATACTGATTTGTGAAAGGCAAAATGTTGAATGGCTCCAGTTCAGCTCAGCTCCCACCCAGCAGCCCTCCTGGCTTCAGGAGGGACTTTGGAACAAACCCAGGGCCAGAGCCGTGCAGAGCTCCCACTGTGCCCAGACTGGAGCAGGGACTTCATGTCATCCTCACAGCCTGCTCAGCTGTATCACGGGTGCAGGATTTTAGGATGGAGGTTGAAACCCATAGGGCAGGTTCCCAGTGGTGCTTCCTCCAGGCATGGGCACCCTGAGCAGCACCTTCCCTGCAGAGCTGATAGGAGACCAAGAGAAGCCCCTCTTCTCATAGTCCAGGTGCTGCTGCCACGCGGCTTGCCTCACTGCAAGGCTGGAGCCAGGGTGTCTCCTCCCCACTGAGCAGTGAATCTTTATTTGGTACACGAGTGTCAACAGGTGTTGTGAAGAGAAGAGGGACGAGGGGATATTGGTGCAGCTGGAGGAAGTATTTATAGCCGCCTTTTATAAAAAACGTATAGCTCACATCTCTGTTAACGTATGTAACGCAATCGGGAACCTGAGCTTTTCATGATCCCCTGGCTGCAGGATTTCCTGTGGAATCCTCTACCGGCCACAAAAACAAGCTAAAAATAAAGGCATTAAAAATGATACACACACTGAAACCCGTGCACGCCTTTGCCTCCTTGCTGGCCGGTGAATTGAGTGGCAGCAATGGGAGCAGGGAAGGAAAACTGGAGAACTCCGTAATAGCTGGGCTGCTGTGGGCTGAAGTCCCCAGGCAGCTCCAGATGTGCATGGGTTGGAGCATTTGCTGTGGATAAGAGTTTAGCCCCCCCACAGAAAGCTGAGCTTCGAGCCCTCCAGTCAACCCAGGATGCTGTGATAGATGAATGCAGCCTCTTCCCCTTGCTGCTGCTCCCACGCCATTACACCACACGGCTTGCAGTCTGTCCTTCTTACAGAAGCCCCTGACTGCTGCATCCATTACCACTTGGGCTTTTTTGTAGTATTAGGCTGAGTTATTGTATTGCAATGGCACCTGCAGGAGCATGGGCTCTTTGGAGCACAAACGGGGATTTCTGTTGCTCTCCATGAAAACTCTCTCCCCAGCAGGGCGTCTTGTGCAGAATGAGCTACAGATGTAAGGGCTGATTCCTGGCTTTAAGTTTTGGAGTGATTTTTAAGCAGTACCAAGAGCAGGGAGGCAACTGATTGAGAGAGAAATGGCTTCACCCTTTCTGTGCTGATGGGGGTTGAAGGCTGTTGTCTACCAAGGCTCTTACTGCCAAAGGAACAAAGCAGCTGCAGCTGCAGGGAGAGGACCAGACTTACTCTGTGGCTGCCTTCAGGCAGATGCCAAGGGATCGAGGAGGTGGCACTTCCCAGAAATGTGAGCCTCCCCCCGTTCCTACTCCCTGCTTGGTCCCAGGGTGCTATGGCAGTGGCCAGTGAGGCAGCGTGAGTTCCCTCTTGCTTGTCCAAGGTTTGGAGTGCAAAGTTGCCCAAGCTCATCCTCTGCTGAGGGCAATTCCTGCTTTCACAAGAGCAAAACTGAGAAGAATCAGCCACAGAACATCCCTCCCTTGGGTTGATAAACTCCAAACAGTACCAGGAGCACTCAGAAATGCATGATGCTATCAATACTGATGGGAAGGGAAACAAAAGAATGTTTTTCAGGGCTGGATTAGGGGGTTTTTGAATAAGAAAGACAGACTGGAGTCACCGTGTGGCATTATGCTGCTACAGAGGTAGCCACATCAGATAGTCCTTTCCCCACCTCAGATGGATGCACTAGGCATGATCCTGTCCTCATACGATCGCTGGGGTTATTTTTCTCTGGGGTTAACCACGAAGGTCCTCAGCCCAATCTCCATCCTCCATTAAATTCATTTGCTTGTGAAATTGGAGACCTTGATTAACAACCTGCTAGGGGAGAGAAGTCACCAGTCCTTCTCCTTGCCCAGGAGATGGTCCCCACCCCAGGGTAAGCTTATGCTTCACTTTTGTTCCTGCGCTTCATTTTCGTTCTGCAGAAAAGAGGAAGGTCTGAGCTGCCTTCAAGGAAGACTGCAGATTCACGGGGAGGGGAAAAAAAAAAAAAAAAAAAAGCTATTTCTTTGGAAGTCATTTTCTCTTAAGAAGTTCTGCCTGCATTTTTTATTAATAATACAACACCCTGGATGTGTCAAAAAATATGAAAATACGTTTCCTGGTGGGAGCTCCAGTCTCACAGACCCTGGCAGTACAGCTGGGTTGTCATTTGCTTCTCAGAATTTCATTTCCTAATCAACACGTCTCTGAAATCACTGTGTTTTCAAAGTCTGGCTTCCACAGCTGCTGTGATCAAAGCCCAGGAGGTGGGGCAGAGTGGGCAGGGGGAACCACTCCATCAGCGGGAGAGGGAGGAGAAAGCCCACATAGCAGAGAGAGCTGAGACAAAGGGGTTTGATGTCCCCACGTGGGTCTAATATTTCAGAGGCAAATAGGAAAATAAGGATTTAGAGACCCATCCCTCGACTCTGGCGTCCAGCTGGTCTCCACTTGAGGGATTTTTTCCTTGATATTTGAGTTTCTTAGCCAGCAAGAGGCAGAGGAGCAGGGGCACTGTCAAGCTGCCACGATGGCAGCCCTGGGGAGTGCCACAGGCAGAGAGCACCCAGCTCCTGCAGATGGCCAGGATGGGAGATGAGGGCGAGTCAGCCCTGCCCACACAGCCAGCCCCACAGCTATCATGTGATGCTGAAATGCATTGAAATCGCTGAATTGGAGTTAGACGATCAGGTTTTGCTTCTCTGACACCTGCAGGGCCATAAATTCAGTGCTCTGACAGCCCCCCAAAAGCCCTCCCCGGAAATGCAGGCCATGCTTGTTTATGCAGAGCTTAGAAAGACATGAATTAAAAAAAAAAAAAAAGACAATAAATAATAATGAAAGCTTTTAAATAAAGAGACCAAACCAAACACAACCCAGCCAACCCTGCCTTCTCCATCTATCACGAAGGATTATCCTCCCATTTCCCAGAGCCTCACAGAGACTCCACCCGTTGCCACCTGAAGGCTCTGCCTGTTCTTCAGGACGCCATTTCCCTGCTGGGCCGTGTGGAGGCTCCCGCTGCAGGCATGGGCCTGCCTGCTCTCATAGTGCCTGGTGCAGGCTGCAGGGATCAGCCTCTGCTCGTAGAACCACAGAACATCCTGATCTGAAGGGACCCACAGGGGGCACCGAGTCCAAGCTCTGGCTCCACACCGCACCACTCAAATGCAAACCCTGTATCTGAGAGCACAGTCCAAATGCTCCTCGAACTCCAGCAGCTCGGGGCGGTGCACACTGCACTGGGCAGGCTGTGCCGTGCCCACGTGCATTACAGAGTGCAGGGCTTTAAAGTCATCCATTCCTGCACGGCACAGCACAGGCTGCAGCTCAGCGAGCAACTCATTCCCAGGTGAAGCATTTACACCTCCCAGAGGATAATACCTTCCGATTCATAGACTCTAGGTGCTGCAGGAGGAGCTGAATATAAGAGAGGGAACCATTATTTTATCTTTATTTTATTTTATTTTACTTTACTCCGCTCCCTGCCGCAGCCACACGCCGCCGACAGATGGGGGGAGCGGAGCGGCGGCTCTGGTGCACGGGCGCCTCCTGGCGGCTGCGCCGGGACCGCGGAGCCGCGCAGCTCCGTGAGCCCCAGCCCTCAGTCAGGTGGTTCTGCGTCGGTTCGCCTGGGAAGAGTCTGGGCATGAGGCGGGAGCACGAGGATCCAGCCCTGCTGGGCGAAGGCCCCAAAGAGCAGCTGGCCTCCTTGATCTGAGCGTGAGGGCGGGTGTGCGCCGCTGAGGAAGGGGGAGGTCAGGGGGAGGCGGCTGCCTTCTCTCATTGCCCCCGGCCAGCCCTGTGCACTGCAGGTTGTGTCATGAGCTCGGCCACTCCTTCCCTATCCGGCTCGGCACGCATCTGCGGCTTTTCCTGCAGAACGGGTTTTCTGGCATTAATGATACCACTGCTTCTCTCTGCCTTCCACTCCCACCTCCCAGCATTGAAATAAAGGAACAAAGGAGGTGACGGTGTCATAAAAGACTGCGTAAAACAAAGAACCTGCAGTCGTTAATACCTTGCGCTCATGGAGCCCCACAGCTTCCCAGCGAACACCACCAGACACCCCCAGAAAAGGCTATAATGACAGGCAGGCAGGTAGCAGCTCTCACACCTCTCCTCCCACCGGAACACTCTGTTCCCCCTCGGTGATTCGGATAAAACCACCTCCTCACCCCACCATGAACCACAGCCACTTCCCCTTCTTGCTCACTGAGCGGCACAGGGATGGAGCTGGCCATGGCCATGGAGCTGCCCCCCCGCCCTCATGCCTCCCTCCAGCCCACATGCTCCTGCCCAGAAGGACTTCAGCCACGTGCCCAACCTCGTGGTGCAGAACTGAAGGCATCTCCAGGCCCGTGAAGGTGAGGATGTTCATAGGGCTGGCTGTTAGCTCCATGGCCTCTGGAGTCTTCGTAAGTGGCTCTTGCTTCCTATGTCACTTGTTTTGCCAAAATCGCAGAATCATTGGAATTGGAAAACACCTCCTAAGATCATCCAGTCCCACCCCAACCCATCCCCACCATGCCCACTAAGCCATGTCCCTAAATGCCACCTCTCCACGGTTCTTCAACACCTTTGGGGCAGCCTGTTCCTATGCATCACCGCTTTTGGAGAAGAAATTTTTCCTAATATCCAACCTGAACCTCCCTCCTGAACCTCAAAGGGGCTGCTCCTCTTTTCTGGCACGAAGAGCAACCAGGTGGGCTCACCACCCCTCACTCCCTCTGTTTTTAATCAACATGGCTGCACAGGAGATTAGTTCTGCTTACATTACTACTTTTTATGATGTCTTTTCTTTCAGTTCTGGACTCGGCTTCAGTAAGTCATAAGCCCTGCTACTCCACAAAAGCCTTAACTACTCCATTCTCTGCCATATGAAGGTGTTCTTCTGTGACTGATGTTAAGCAGGATGCAGCCTGCTTACACTGTATGGAGGTTTCAATTCTGGTTGTCTGTGCCGCTAAGGTGGACTTCGCTCCTCTGGAAGTGGTGCAGTCTGGGCAGCAGCTCAGGTGGATGAATGTCCAGCCTCAGCCTGAACCCACTGGGATCTGGCTGAGGCATTTTCCTGTGATCACAGCTGTGCTCCTGTTAGCCATTTCACCCCTATATGTGCTTGCCCACCATCCATAGCCACCCTAAGTCATGGCACCTCCATCCATGCCCACCGTGCCCACCTGGCTCATGGTACAGCATACAGACACAGGCTGGGCAGGAGACAGAAGCCCTTCAGTCCAGCTTTCCCAGCAGCAGAGATCCAGTGAAAAAGCCTCTGTGTTTTTATCTAATCTTTTCCTATGTGAACTACTCTGCTGACATCTTATATACCTGTAACTTTGTCTGTAAGAGCAATTCTTAAATTAGCAGTTCCCCGTCAGTGCAGGAACGGATAATATGCTTGTTTCCTCACATTTCTTTTAAAGATGCCGGATGACTTCCTTAATGACACAGATACAAATCCAGGCTAACTCCATTGACGTCAGTGTTGCTAGCTGGGTTTTATTAGTAGCAAATCAATATAAAAATCAGTCAGGATCAAGCAAAACTTCAGAGCGAGTGATGCAAACACCCACACAAAGCTCCCAGGCTGCTGCTTCCCTTATTTGCAATGTGCTGCTGATGTGCCCAGGACCCCAGACTCAAACCAGAGCTCCTCTTTGCTTGATTTGTTCCACTCTCAATAAGAAAATGCTGTGCATAACATACATCTAACAACACAGTAATGAGATAAGATTAGAAACCAAATAAACTCCACTCTCCACCTGCAACCTCGGAAAACAACAGGCCCTGCAGCCTCTCCCCCGCCTCGCAGGTGCTGGGCTGCTGGTGTTCAAGGGCAGCTCCAACACAGTGCAGCCAAGTGACCTTGGAGCTGAGCAGTGCGGGAGGAGCAGGGCGAGAGCTGGGAGAGGCCGTGCCTGCCACTGCCATGCACCTTGCTGATCCCTGCCATGCCTACTGCCTTCACCCCACGCTGTTCCACCACTACAGACTTGCATGGCCTGAGGAGCAAGATGATTGTTTTCAACAGGTTAACAACACCATCAGCCCACCAAGCACGTAGGTAATTAATCCCAGTGGCTCCAACAGATTTATAAAACCGAAGCTGAAAGTTAAGCACGCAAACAGCGTTTCACAGATAAGGCTTTAAAGAGCCATGATTTCAAGCTGCTTTTTATTGTCTTTCCCTCTGGGTTTTCTGTTCCGCATCTTCATGGTTCAGTGGTGTTACTGAATGCCAAGGAGTCAACTCTCAGCAACAGCCCTCCAAGGCTCTTTCTGAGTAATTAGTTTGAGAAGAAAACAGCTGCCATAGTTTGCAAGACCAATTGGTGGGTCAGCAACTTCTGTTCCTTCCGTCCCTGACACTTCCATTCTCTGGGAATGCAGAATTGCTGTGATCTTTATTGCTGCACAGCAGCCATCGAATGAAAGGACAGCTTTGTTACAGATCACTGTTAACTACTGTTCTCCAGTACCTCTTCTTTCAGACATCAAGGTGCAGAACTTGCACAACTGGAACACTCCCATGTGCTAAGCGTAATTTCATCAGATACAAATCAGCTTGTTTAACTTTATGGCATAACAGCACAGCAACAAATCAGCTGAGTTTGAGACATTGGTGGAGATTGGGATCTCCTTGTGAGCATTGCAACCCAAACAACAAGAAAGTTCTCAGCAGTGAGGAACGATAGCCTTGTGCATAAAAATAAGATGAAGACACAGGAATGCATACATTTGAACGCTTCAGTTTTTGCTTTGCCATATGGAAGACAGCACAAAAATACCCTTGCCTGCAGGCCTGTCTGTAGAGAGTGCCACGAATGGTGGGAACCGGGGTGGGGGGGAACAGTGTGAGACAGAACTGCCACACAGCACATGCAGATGACTGGTTCTGTGCTTGTGATGCCTCCTATAAGCGGCCCTGCAGAGTGAACCACCGTTTACAAAGATGCCCTCTCTGGAAGCCGTGCACTGAGGTTGTACTGACTGGAACAGCCACTGCAATGGGAATTAAAAAGAGTTGAGCACGTTCCTATGCCTACCACAACTGCTTCAGATCACATTTGCCTTATCTTTAGCCGTTGCCTCACTACAAGCCTGAGCTATACGGTCTTGGGGGTAAAGAGCATCCTTTGACATAATACACGTCTATCACATCCATCTGAGTAAATCCCTGACCTCCCATGAAAAGCATTAGGCTCTAGGTGTTAAAAATAAAGGCAGACAATTTTACTTCTTACACACACAACAGCCGTCAGGATTTCAAACCCTGGTTCGAGCTTCTGAGCTTTTTTTCATCTGCAATGCTGCTGTGCTGCTGCTGCCTTGAGCAGCCCATCAGTGGAGCCGCTCCCACTGTGCTGGGCACTGACAGGGGCTGCTGAGCTGCAGGAGAGCTCTGGATCGCAGGCTCAGGGAGGAAGATGAAGGTTTATACAGCCAGGGTCGTGGATCTGCTGCTAGACTTCCCACCTGCCAAATCAGTGCGTTCACGCTGAGGTTTTTAAATAGACAGACTGTATGGTATGGAGCGAGGGAAATCACCCAACACTCCTCCTTTCCTTTTCAGGTGTCAGGAGTTCCTTTGAAGCTTCAAGCAGATTGCATCTAAATACCCAGCCACCGTTTTGAATTTCTACTTGTTACTTTTCATCAGATAGCAGCAGCAATAAATACAGACTGGAGAAACTCCTTAGTCAGACTTCTTTCCTAAAGAAATGCTAACAAAACAGACATCCATTTTCATTAACCGGTGGAATCCCTGATTACGTGAGATGGAAACATCAATGATAGTGAAGATAGGGTTGGAAGTGCAGCACAGTGCCAGGAATTTCACGCTCCGGCCTCCCTGTTCTTAGAATGTGTCTATTAGGGTACAGCTTTATAACACACTTAATCTGACCTACCTGTGGGTTACTAAAGAAGGAATGCTTTCACTCACTGTATTCTCCAACCATATGTTTACAGCAAGTCTACCATCATACAGCTTTATGATTTTCATCAGTTCACTAATCCCAGGGAAAGCTGCTTTCAGAGTTTATTTCCTAATTCCCTTCTGGAGGGAACAGGTCTGCCTTGCCAGTCACTAGGTCTAGAGTGGAAAGAGATAAATCTCCTTTAGTGGCTGCCTCCGATTACAATCAAATCTGTTTTGAAGCAAAAGCAGCTACACCCTGACAGGGACTTACTGTATGGCAGGTGGTAGCGGCCACCCCTGCATAACCCCTGCTTTAAACTCTCCCAGTCACACTCAGGACAGGAGGTATCTGGCTCTGCACAGCCACATCTGCAAACTGTCACTACGGACCAAGCGGTTACTTTGGTGAATGACCCTGACCTACGCTCACTCAGAGTCAGGCTCCATTGACTCTGTTGGAACTGCCCATCCTGCAGAGAACACTTTGGGGCAGTCAGTTAAGGGACCTCAGTACTTCTCAGCACTGCAGATGAAATGCAATCCTGGGAACACGCGACTTTTCATTCCCTCCATAAGCTGAAACTCTGCTTAGAAAGGCAAAGACTGCTGATCTAAGCTAGCTCGAAGACCAGGCTGAAACTCCATTGGAAACTAGACAGCATTATTAACTGTTTCCTTTTAAGCTTCTGTCACCACCCCTGCAGGCCTAGCCTTTTGCTTTCATAAAAGTAATACAGATTCCAGTCTTTTAATTGCTACCTACATCAACCAAAAATTGCCCATATAATCTGCTGCTGTAGTAGCAGGCAAAAATCAGCTCTGCAACAGCAACCCTCTAATACGTACAGCTGTATTTGATCTTTGCTTTCCACACCCAACTCCAGCATGGCAGGCAAAACACTGGTAATGATGTGCTCACAACTATCATACAGTGGAGGTGTGTGTCCGTACCAGGAAAGAGAAATATCTTCTGGAAAGGTCACACAGGGATTAGTAACTCACCTTCCACATTCCCAACGAGTCTAACAATGACAATTATTTCTAACCTCACAATTAGAAGCCACGCTCCTGTATTACCGCAGTAATACACACACCTCCCTGGCATCCATGGCAACTTCACCCCACCTCTCCAACACAGCCTGCCCAATGCACGAGCACTGACCACTTGAATCCAACATCACCTGTAATGCAGTGCTCAGTTCACAGCCCTACACCCAACTACTGTGGGGGGGGTCAAACCTGAAGCTCTTAAATCTAAGACAAAACATTTTCTCTCAACCTCAGCATGTCTTTGGTCCAAGGTAATTTGCTGTCACACCCACCCGTGTTGCAACGTTCATTCCACCAGGGAAGTTGCACCCAGTTGCGTAAATACTTACTTGGAAAATAAACAAAGCTGAGGCACGAGTGAAGATTGACCAAAACCAAATCCTTTATTTCCATAACTGTATAAATGTGCTCCAAGTATGTGTCCAACACAAGTTAGAAAAACAAAACAGAACATGCCATTCGCAAACTAGATCAGTTCATTGATGTGCTGACTCCTTGGTATTAGGCTTAGTTACACAAGACCAGTCACGGTAAAAAGATACATTTTAGAGTACAAAGAGTAGCAGGATGTTAAGCCATTTCAGTTTGTGCACATACAAGTCACACTTCTGGCAGAAAACGCAGAGAAGTTTGATTATGCTGGAAGCTACGTTGCATCACTTTAAATGGCGTCAATATCAATATCGTCATCTTTATTGTTTGCAGGCTTCACAGTTTCAACTTTAGGTACACTGGCAGTTGTAGAGTATACCACCTGTGGAGACATGAGATGTACTTTACTAGGGCTTAGAGGCAGTGGGCACCATACATGAATTTTGCTCTAACACTGCAAGTGGCCAACGCCTACATGCTCTACATTTCCCCTTGTCGGTCAACAATAATGCTCAGCATGCTGCTGCATGTTCCAAATATAGTGCCCAGCAGCTTCCCATATGAGACCGTTACCTGTACATGAAGTCTAAACACACATGTTCAGACCTCAACTTATACAGGCACAACAATCAGCTGGATATAGCCAACAGATTCACCTAGGCCTAAGCTGTGAGGAAAAACAGCCATTTCTCCTTTAATTAACCTCTCCAACACACAAGCACCAGCTCTTCTGAAAGGCTTCATGCTTCCCAGCGTTAACAGCAACACATCAAGTGAGCTGCTTCATAGTGCACCAAGCGCCTCAGGACCGGAGCACACAGCGTTCTGACATTATTCAGCTGGAAGAAATAAGCCTTACCTCTATATTTTCATCTTCATCCTCTTCTTCATTTCCGGAAGATTCTTCTTCAGCTTCCTTCAGCCATTTAATAAATGGTTCTGCTTTGACATGGATTTCTTTGGCAAGCTCCTTTGAAACATATTTCTTTGAGGCCTGAAAAACACAGAAGGACATTCTGCTTAAAACACTGAAGGAATTTTATCAGGTCATAAAAAAAAACACAGCAAGCCAAACCTCACCCTACCGCCTTCAACAAGCTGCTTCTGGGAGACCTGTTTCTGCTGAGAACAACTGAAGGTATCCGCGTGCAAAGTATCAGCAGAATGCTAAGATCAGGTGCGCTGTGCTACATTCAAGTACAAAGCAGCTGTAGCACAAAGTGTTTTTCCCTTTACCTTTTCTGCCCAGCCAAGGATGACCTCTTCTTCTAGAAGATCTGCATCATACATCTCCTTCAAAATATGCGGTATTTTAGAAATAAGCTGAGACTGATGCATGGCCACCACACACTCGAAGCCGTGGAGAAGGTACCTCTGAGCTTTCTTGTTATTGTGGCAGAACTAGAGTTGGGATAGAAGAGCAGATAAATTAGCTTTTTTCCTCTCCAGGATGAGCTGCTGCTTCTCATCTTAACTCACTGAGATGGCAGAGTTTCCAACAGCTTTATCATCCCTCCCAGTTTTCCCTAGTTAGGAAGTACTGGTTTAAAAGTGACAAGTCATCTTCCCACAGCACCAAGCAATCCAGCACCAACTCAAGCAGTTACCACAGAAACCAGGACAGCCGTTACACTGGCTGCACAACAAGAGGCTGCTTACACGAAGGAAGTGACGCCTGTATTTCCTTATCTGCTCGCGGATCTTCTCGTCAAAAAGGACTTCGGTCAGAACTAGAGGGCCCATAGCCTTGACATCCAGCCTCTCTGCTTCTGCTACAATGTCCTTGTCAGCAGAATCAATGACACCTTCTTCCTTCTTTTTCTACAAGACAGCAACAGAAGGTTTTAAAGCTACTGAAAACTGCATTAATGCTTTACCAAGAGAGTCCTGACTAATGGTGGAAGCAGGACTTCTGCAGCAGCTTCAGCTCCAGGGCTGAAAGACTTTTAGGGAAGAAAAAAAAATAGCAGCTCACTTCATCTCCTTATGAGCATTTTTACACATACCCACCTTCACAAAGTCAAACAGTATGTTGACTCTCTCTTCCACTGTTCTTTCCAAGTCTTCACTAAGTGTGAGGTTCTTTGCATGGTCACTGATTTCATCCATTCTACGCCTCTGGGCTTCTTCTGTTGTGTCTTCACCCCAGTCGTCATCATCCTCCTCCTCCTTAAAGAGTGAACAAGAAAATGTCCAAAAGATTCATACGGTTCTACTACAAGCTTACTAACAAGTTGAATGTTGTCTCTAGATACAGATCTGAGAGCATTTTTATAGTCAAGTATTTCGGACTCTTCCCTACAGAAACACAACTGATCCTGTAACTACATGTTACAGAAATGGAGAAAGCCAGTGCAGAAATTATGCTAACTGAACATGCGCTTACAGTCAGCTCGGGGGTTACTTTCAAGCACTGTCTCACCACTATCTATTACAGCCATTTAGATATAATCCAGATCTCTTGAAGAATAGTGTGCAATGTGTACTTAGCAAGGAGCACGCATACTGAGCAGTTACTACAGGGCTACCTCTATCCCAGCTGCTAATTTCTCAAATATAGTAAAGCTCTGTCGCAATGCTGACTAGCAAGGAAGCGATTTTCAGTTTCAAGTCAAAGCAAAACACCACACATCCTCATCTCCCCACCTCCCCTTCTACTTACCACAACCTGTGGAGGAGTAATCTCCTCTGGTGGTGGAGGTGGAGGTGTCTCGTTGCTGGACACAGAACCATTTTCTTTGTCCTTGCCTTTTCTATTTTTCTTCTCCTTTTCTTTCTTCCCTGTACCAGTGTCACCACTTTCTGAAAACGAATGTCCGTGTATGAGCCTCCTCTATTTCATCAAGTCCCTGCGCTACCGCACCGCTGCTCAACTCCCAAGGGAAACTGATGCAGCGTTTTCATTAGCAGCAGGTTATGCCTGCTTACTGCTCTGAATACGAATGGAGACAACATACACTGCTCAGGAAAATCCACGGTTCTAGCAACGTCCAGTTTCTCATTACAAAGTAAGGCTGTACAAGTCTATATAACAAGTGACCTCACAAAGCAGAGATCCCCGGAATAGGTTAGACTTTTCTAATTTAGCAAGCTTAAATTGCAGCAGGCAACCAAATGCTTACTACAGAGTGTTGCTTGCACAGAGTAAGTTGTCCACTGCAGTTCACATTTATTACATGGCTTTTACTTCCTATCCTTCTGCTTCATGCTGACTTAACCAGAAGTCAGCAGTGAGCACCTGCTGACTAACATCCTAGGAAGCTTTGTCCTGTCTAGGCAACTAAAATTCTTCAGATACTTCTACCTGAGCAGCCAGTTCTCTTGCATCCTTTCCACATTTCAACTATGACCACAGCCACCTCCCCCAGCCCACAAACGCACGCTTTCAGTATACCCGAGCACTTTTACAGTTTACTCAGAAATCAGCTATTTGCTTTTCTCCTTCATTAACAGCACTCACACTGGAAAAGGTTCCTTTTTAATCACCTCCCCCTCCCCACAAATAAGGGGGCACACACTTACCAGGTGGGTTTTTGAGAATGAATGTGCAGAGTTTATGGTTTGTGTCAAGCATGCCTCGATAGCCACAGGCTTTGCAAGAGTTACCTATAGTTTGTTTCTTAGGATTGACATGCTGCAAGAAAGAACAAACTCCAGTAAAAATACAAAACAGATACACATTAAAGCCTACACCTGGTATTTACCTTGTAATCTCCTAGGATTAAGTCATGCTTTCATCAGCCCTAACAGAGCCTGAGTTTCAACAAGCAATTTAGCCAAGAAGTTTTGAACCACTGTAAACCTACAGCCTGGGTTGAATAGCAAGAAATCAGATTTCTCTGAACTGTTATTCCACTCAGCATTTAAAATCCACACCATCCCCACAAACCCTAAACCCAGTGCTTTGTACTGCTGCCATTCATACAGAGAGCACTCACCAGATCAGTTTCAGGATTCTCACACTCAGGACAGAGAACAAATTTTTTAATGAATCCATCCAACATGTCTTGCAGCTTATTCGCCTCATGAGATCCATTGACAATGTAACGGTCATTCTTAACATCAAACTGGGTCTGTGCTCCCAGCTCACAACCAAAAAATTTGGTAGGATCTGTAAATAAAGCAAAACAACCACCAGTGCCTTTAAGTTTTCATTGCTGATTGAAAAAATCAAGTAAGTGTGCCATTGCTGCTTTCTCCTACTTCCCCCTTACTTTCTTCCCTAACAAATCTTGAAAAAAATCCTTAGCACCAACAACTCCAAATACAAGTGAAAGCAATGAAACAATTCTGAACCATGCTGCACCAGCACACAGTACTTACACGTTGGAGGCCGATTAAGCGCCTTTGCAACGTCAACCATGTTGACTATAACCGTCTTTATTCCATTTCCTTTGCCCTCAACCTTAAACAAAAAAAGAAAGACATCTTTTAAGTTAGAATGACCCCAACAGCCCAACCCAGCACGTATTTCCCATCTTAGTACACCTAAGTTCTGCTCTGAAGGGTCTGCTTAAGAGGCATTAATGTACAATTAGTCCAGGTAGAAAGATGCAGACATCCACTCCCCATGATTGGCTAGGGTTGATATCATTACCTCAATTCCTCTATATAGAAAGCAACCGATGTGAAACCCTATCTACTTATCACTAATGGTTCTTAAGTTACCTTGGCAATCAGACGGGGCATTTTGTAGCGATAGAACTGATCTGAAACACTGCGGTTGACGTTGACAGACATTTTGCCTTATTAGTAGCTTTATCAATAAGATGAAGAGATCTTTGATTGCAGTTTTTTGGTATCTTCTGTCTGGAGAAGACGGGATGACATAAACGACTGCAAGAGTTCTCGGTCTCTGACATGAAAAAATTTTCGCCACTGAGGCTGTAAGGTTCTTGCTTGTATGCTATGTTTCCCCAATACAGGTACCAGTGGCTGCGCAACAGCTCTGCAAGCATTAACAGACAGAAAAGTAAAGAGTTGATCTCAATATACACCAATAAAACCTTGCTATATGAGGAACTATATTTATAAGTAGGGAACTAAGTTCACTACAATACACTTTTCTTCAACCTGTGAAGCTTAACAGCCTTGAACCGCACTTGAACCTCACCTACACTACAGAGCTTTAAATCTTCTACCTAACTCCCCAAAAAACAATGGGCAATTAAGCAGTATTTTCAGTACAATTAACTCCCAAGACTGCCACGATCAGTAAGGAAGGGAAAGGAACACTGCCTGATTAATGAAGACCAAAGGCTCTTACACTAAGGTCACGTGTTATGTTCCAAGCTAAAGGGGAAAGGGAAGTGGGAGAAAAATCTGGAATACAGTTTCAAATTCTGCATCATAGCATGAACCTATCACATAAACCATAGTCCGTCAGAATGCTGAGAAATATCCGTAAGGTGAAGCAGCAGCAATCCGTAGTCCAACAGAACTTTTACATGGCTTACCAGTTTTCTGGATCAGAGTGGAAAATTAGGTAACTCTCCCTCTCACTTATGGATTCTCACAACAGCTTCTGTGGAGTTTTGACTTAACAATAAGCCTGATAAAGTCTGACATAAGTTGCTTCACTGTAGAAAGCCTAGCAATGCAGAGAGGTATAGAGCAGTGCAAAAGCTTTTCCAGTTAATTTTTTCTTGGGGGGAAGGAGGATGAATCCTATTATTAAAGTTGCCTTAAGCAGTATTTACATATTTAAATTAACATGTGCCCCTGTAATCAGATCTAAGGTTACGTAAGCCATGACTGGTTGACTAAACTGGCAGCCCTGCCTGCAGCATGCTCGCTTTGACACGTCACCATGTTATCGTTAATGACAGAAGCGTTGACACATTAAAGTAGACTCCTCCATGTTTCTGTGTAAGAGTGCAGCTCCATGCAGTCAGAGTCCCACTGCTCAGGTTTACAAATCCTTTCACGAGAAGCAAACAGATACGCATACACTACATATTCCACATTAGTCCCAATGCAGCTTTACTCTTCTTCAGCAAAAGCCGCCCCGAGGATTTTGTTTCAGGCACGAGGTTTCCTTCCCTAGAATGGCTAAAAAAGAGCCCCCACGTGATCTGACCACGCGCCTGAGAAGCGCTGAGGAAGCAGTACCTCCCTGTATGAGCTTGCACAGCTAACGTGTCGCTTCCCCTCCTTCTAGCTCGCAGCTTTTGTCTGCGTGCCGTAGGCTGAAGCTCCCTCTCCTGGTCCCTGGGACACCTCCTCCCAAGTATGCAGCCCCCCCCTCCCCCAAATATGCCGCGCACAGGGGAAAAAAAAAAAAAGCGGGAAGGCAAAGCGCTCAGCAACACCACTCCCCGCCCCACTCGGGCCTGTGATGAGTCATAAATGCAGCAATTAAGCACTGACTCAGCCCTGGAATAGACCGGGGGGGGAGGAGGGGAACCTCCAACTGCGCATGCGCTCCCCAGCTCTAAAGGAGGGGATGCTCCGCGCGCGCCTCTTCCCTCCCCCCCTCCCATTCCCTCCGCTGGCGGAGCGGGC
>JACDJE010000028.1:1564105-1619528 GCA_016647715.1 Pavo muticus | reverse complement strand
CCCCCCCAGTGTCTGTAACTGCGCCACAGCTCCCCCCGCCTCGCGCTCCCCCCACCAACCGCCCACAGCGCGGGGAGGCGCGGCCCGGCCGCCGCCATCTTGTCTCGTCGCATGGCGCAGGGGGGTGGTGTAGGGAAAAATCGAGTATAAAAAAATAACACGAAGGAAAAAGAGCCACCAGAAACATCAAAACAACAAGGACGAGACGTTAATATGTCAGTTTTGTTATCTCCTTCCCCTTCCTGGAGGGCCCCAGACACAACTCTTCGCAGCCGCCCGCCCACCAACGGCAGCCCCAGCCCAGCCCGCTCACCCCTTCCCAGGGCCCAACCGCCTTTTCAACCCCGCCGCCCTCCCCCGCTCCACCTCAAGACCCACACTCACCGTTTTCGTCCAATAAAGACATAAACCCAACGCTGCTCGCCCTGGGCTGCGATGAAGCCGAGTGTACGAGGAGAACAAGGCCGTGCAGCGCTTATATCCGGGCGGGGGAGGAGGCGGAGGCGGACGCCGCAGCCTCCGGGTCCGGGCGTCCTGTGACGGGCGTTATCAGCAGGGACAGCAGTGCCGGACAACCTGCGGAGGAGACACAATCAGGGGCATCGTTAGCGCCGGCACCTGTGAGGAAAGGAAGGAGGAGGAGGGGGGAGAAGAGGGGAGGGGGGGGAGGGAGCTGCGGCAGCCGGCGCGCAGCTCGGGCAGAAGGGGGCGGTTGATGGGACCCCGGCAATGGCTGCCCCGTACTCACCTCTAGAATGTTCTCGCTCTGACTGAACAACGCCAAAGCTGGGATCAATCAGCCAGCGGCGCGCCCCGCCTCCCCAGCCCCTCCATTGGCTCGCCGCTCGCCCTGGGACGAAGCTATTGGCTCAGAGCCCTCCGTCCCCCATCTTTATTGGTGAAGGCCACTATCGATCAATCCACCCCTCGCCTCTCTTCCCTCCCTCGTCCCTCCCCCCCCAGTGCCCCAAAGGACATCGCGTCTATAGCGGCCGGGTCTCGCGAGAGAGCGCGGGACGGTGTTAGGGAGAGCGGCGGGCGGGGGGCTGAGTCAGGGAGGTGGGTTTGGAGCTGTTCGAATCTGTTACTTCCCTTTCCCTGTGCTGAGGGGCTACCCCCTGTGCTGCCCTTTCCTTTGGGTCCTGTTCCCACCTCGGCTTCCTCACAAAGGCGACCTCAGGAAAGGTCTCGATGCTGGCCGGGTCCTCTGACAGGAATCCGATGCAGCAGGCATGGAAATGGGGATGGGCAGCAGCTTCTCATACACCGACAAGGGCCAAACGCTTGACATCACAGCAACTAATTTGTATTACAAACACTTAAACAATTAAAACGCTGAAAGCAGTGTGTCTTTCCCATACAGCCTGCTTTCAGGGAGCAGGAAAGTGCTGATTTGTAGTCAATGCCATAACAACTCAGTTTTGGGTACCTCTGGGTGCTGTGGCCACCTCTGGGTGCTGAGGGTGACCCAAGTCCCTGTGTGCAGTTCATGTTTTCAGCGTCAAATGCTGCCGGCCCTCAGCCCTGCTGGGACCCTAGCTGGGCTTGGGTATGCCTTGAAACTATGAACTTGAAGCCTTTTCTTTGCTGTCTCTATCATTTCCCAGTCTTCTGCCTTCCAATACAACGGGAATTACGTGTTTTGGATAGTTTAGAACACGAATAACATTCAAGGGGCAAAGAGTTCTGAAAACTTTATCAATCAATCATAGAATCGTTAAGGTTGGAAAAGGCCACTAGGATCATCTAGGCCAACTGTCTGCCCCATCACTCATGCCCACTAACGGTGTCCTTTAAAATCAACCCTTCATCAACTCTTGCTGCTTTAAGTACTGCCAAGCAGCACGAGAAGGCTCCAGTTCCTGTCGCTGCGCCTTACTGAATAGTGCTGTGAAGCATCTTGATGGCTATGTGGGTATGTAGGGAAAGAGGTAATGGAGATAAGAATGAGTGGTGACATTAAATAACGTCATATTGCACTGAATTTCTTCCTGCACCAAGTCAGTTCTGAAACACAGGTTTCTCAGCTGACTCTGGTAACATGTTGGTATGGTCAGAGGAAACCCCTTATGTAAAACCTTTGTTTTGAATGTTTCCTTCTGATATGCAATAATACTGCATTAAAATACAAAGGTGACCAATGCATTAGATTTCCCTAGAAATCATGACAGAAAAATGGTGCTATCTTTATGGACACTTTCAGAGACATGCAACAATAAAAAACCTGTTCCCTCAGCTGCAGCAGCGGAGTAACAAACCTGCCAGAAATAAATGTGGATATTCTTCAACATTTTCTAGCAAGACCCTCCTACATCATCTGCATCATCACTGCTGCCCTAGTTATACAGTTCCTTTCAGCCTATGCAATAGCACATCTTTGTAGCCAGGATGATGTTCTTGTAAGTCTGTTTTGGACTTGGAGCTTTTAAAAAAGTTAAAAACTGATAGGATATTTTAAATGCTTCCTTGAGCACAGCAATGCTTTTTTAAACATGAGAAAGAGGGTTAGTGCAAAACAAGAAATTATCTCTCCCAAGTATATGAGGCTTGGCAGTTATCATGAGGGGAAAAAATAATCATAAAAATGTGGGAGGCAAGAAAAGCACAGCAGGAACTCCTTAGCTGTGAAAATATGCAGCATGTATAACTTACTAAATGCCTCCTTTCTGTGGCTTTACTTACATGCTACAACACCTCTGAGGTTAATAAATGGCAAGTGTTAAAGCGTACCGCTGCCAACACCACTTTATTGAACAGCAGAAGGGAAACTAGCCCCTGGCTTTGGTGCTGCTTGACATCATGAATAACTGAAGAGTTATGATTAGTAGCATAAAGGAGGATTTTTAAAATTTGATGGTATATAAATTGACATCAAATTAGGAGTTACCTTTTAAGTCAGTTTTCCTTCTGCAAAAAGCAGAAGCCATACAGGTAAGTTAGAATATACTCTCTTGCATTGTACAAAGAGACTAAAATTGTGGATTATTGTCTCTTTGGTACCTAGCTGTTCATTTTTTTTCTCACCAGAGAAATTCATTAATATTCAATACTGGATCCCAAATGTTTTTACTTGAATCATAATATTTGGTGGTTTTTGTTTGTTTTTTTTTTTCACTTTAGCATCTAGTGGCTTGAGCAAGACAGAAAGTAATTTTCTCTCCCCCTTTAAAATGTCGTGGTTTCATAGGTTTCATAAATCCTGAAGTTCATAGTTCACATTGCTTTTGTGACCTTCAAAACACAGAACTCTTGTTTGCTTTACGTTTCACTGATTTAAGCTAAGGAGTTCCTATGAATGCCCCTCTCCTGAAGTTAAGATACTTTAGGATGGCACGACTGAGTCAGGTTTTGGAAGTGGTTTAATGTCTGAGGGTAGGAAGTTTTCAGCAGTGGATTTTAGGGTGTGTGTTTCCTTATCACAGGAATGCTTTGATATGGCTCAGTTCAGCCTTGAGCTATGCAAGTTTGTTCTGCGCTGCCTTAGGTTTTATTAAAAATAGCAGAGTCAATGCCTGTGATAATGCAGCAGAACCATGATTCTATCCAAGAATTAATGTGTGTCTATATTTAAAATGTAAATGTTCAAAAATGGGCATTCTGATTGCAGGTATTTATATTCTCACATAAACAACTGTATATTCTGCCTGTATTTTATTCTCCAGCAAGTTTTTGTCATCATTACATGGTTGGCTATAAGCATAGCCCCTTTTCAATACTCACTTGGTAACCTCAGTCATGAAGAACAACTTTTCTGTGCTGTAAGCTGTGTGTTATCTTCCAGCGGTTGCTTCAGAGACGATGTTTTTTCTTCAGCATGGGCAGGATACCTTAGCAGCTGGGTACAGGACCCTGTTGTGCTGCGTGAGGCCTCTGCTGTGGGTTCTGGTCTTTCCCTGTGCTGCTGGGCACCCCACACTCCTACATGCAGCCTGTTGAGGAGAGTAATGTGGCTGTGTTCAAATGGGGTTCATTCCTGACAGTGGAAAGGACTACAACGTGGATGCAACTCTGACATGCTAGAGTTCTGTCTATAGCAATTTCCAAAGATAGAAGGAGGGCCAAAATTCTGCAGTTACACTGAACTCTGAATAGTAAAACCCTTTCTTCTTCCTGCCTCAGAAATGTGTAGAAAGAGTTTAATTATTTACATGCCAGGTTTGAATATGGAACTTCTGTTGTAGCACAAGTCCAAATTCTTCCAGGACTGGTATTTGGAAGGTAGATACATTCGAATAGCTGTGACTTTACTGCTCAGCAGTCATTCTTTCAAGCTGCATTAGACACTGAGCAGTAGCAAGGGCATAGGTCTGTTCTTTCTCTTCAGGAGCTCCACATTAATTGCTGCCCCGCAGCTCATCTTGTACAAGCTCATTTTGTAAAATGCCTTCCTTTCCATGCTCTGCAGTATTATGGTTAGCTGTTTTCATTGGTAGTTCAGGAATTAGTAAACAAAACAAAAAAAAAAAAAAAAAAAAAAAAAGAGAGAGAGAGACACCTAGCCATTATTTGCTAGTAGTTATTTTTGTTACTCCTGTATCTATGCAGAAGTGCTAAAATATCCCAACTTTTGGGTCTGTAAAAGGGCTCCGTGTTGTTCAGCTGACAGCATAAGGCAAGCTCTGCCCCAAATCTGTTTTCATCATCTCAGAAGACACCACAAAGCTCCCACTGCCCTCCTTTCTTTTGCAGTGTGTCTGGCTGTAAGAGAGGTGCCTCAGGAAAGAGAAGCAACCAGCTTTCTCTGCAGAATATAAACTAGTGGTTGATCGCTGTAGATTTTAAGGGAAAATGATGTTTTTTATTTATCTTGGTGTTTCCTATCAGTTTGCTCTGAGAGGGGTGAGTACAAGCTGAATTCAGGGTAGGAGGCATTGCTAAGGGGTTGGACGTTGCTCAATACAAGATCCATGTGCTGGGTTACCTGCTGAGAAGCACTACCCACCTATGCAAAACTATCCAACAGCTCACTGTGCTGCTGTAAAGAGTAGGGGGAGGCTTCTGAGGGCACTGTTCCATCTAAGTCTAAGGCGGACAGAACGTCCTGACTCCATCTAGTTGTTTGTTTGCTGGAATGCTCTTTCCTAAACAACAGTACTACAGTTTTCTTAGACCAGTTGATCTATCTGGAAAAGCTAGCAAGCTTCTGAAACAGATGAGCAATACTCATTCATGTGTGCTGAGAGAAGGGCTAAAGGCTACCATGTGGTGCTGTCAGATTCCTGACCACTGTATGTTCCTCAATGACAATCTGTTTTAAGTATGAATAGTCTAGCAAAACCACTGAGAAACTGTACAATTCTTTGGGATTGGCAGCTCCCCCATGTCGTTAGGCACACATCTCTGGTTTTTAAGCAGTGCATATCTTCAGCAATGCATTAGAAAAGTGGTCTCACTCTTTATGTTGTCTGGAATAACATGGTATTTCACCATGGTGAAAATTTCACCGTATTTTTTAACATGAGTATGTGTGATTTGCTTGTTATTTTCACTTTTCTTGATTTCTTGATACTGTACGTCTACTTTTGGCATGGCACTTGTCTGGTCTGTGGGAGGAGTCTGTTGGGAATTCTACAATCAGTAGTGATTTGGACAGAAGGACAAAATAAAGTATCCTTTTGAGCAAATAAAACCAGACTGTGTTGAAATTGGCAAATAAACAAAGGCAGACTCACATGAATGAAAACTGCAAATGGGATGGAAGTTCAGTTGGGAGGTGAAATCAGCACAGTTTGGAGGTCTGTGATAAAGAGGTGCCTCTGACTTGGTGAGCTTTCGTTGTGTGTCAGCAACAGGTACAAGTGTTGGTGAGAGGAACCAGAGAAACCAGGTACTCTCGGTTTGCCCAGGTAGCAGCTTTGGCTACAGGCATAACTGGCAAACACTAGCATTATCCAGCAGTTGCGTGCTTGTGGTTGACAAATCTGGTTGCTGACAGAATTGGATGTGGAAGATAAGGAGTCCTTAAAGGAAAAGAGCTGCCAGCTGAAAACATGCTGTCAGAGCTGCCTGCCTGTTCACTGTGCCCAGTAGCAACCACTGCATTCATCTTTCTGTGCTACTTGTCACAGTCAGCCTGCAGACATTGAAATCTATGTTTGTGAGTTAAATCTCTCTTCCAGTAGCATTGCTTTCATTTCCATTTTGTAAAAAAAATGGCCCAGGTCCTCTCCAGCTGCTGTGTGCCTTGCCAACATCTCCACATGTACATCGTCACTTGTCCTTATATATATTTTTTTTGGCTTGTGAAGGTCTGACAACCAGTGCTGTGATTATCAGCAGATAGAATCATAGAATCATTAAGGATGGAAGAGACTGCTGAATTCATCTACTCCAACCCCAACCCCTCCCCACTGTGCCCACTGACCACGTCCCTCAGTGCCACATCTCCATGGTTCTTGAACATCTCCAGGGACGGTGACACCCCCACCTCCCTGAGCAGCTGTGCCACTGCATCACCGCTCTTTCTGAGAAGTTTTTCCTAATATCCAACCTGAACCTCCCCTGGCTCAACTTAAGGCCATTACCTCTCACCCTATCGCTATTGCATGGGGGAAGAGGCTGACCCCCACCTCATCACAACCTCCTTTCAGGGAGTTGTAGAGAGCGATAAGGTCTCCACTGACCCTCCTTTTCTCCAGTCTGAACAATCCCAGTTCCCTCAGCTGCTCCCCATAAGACTTGTGCTCCAGGCCCATCACAGCTTTGTTGCTCTTCTCTGGATGCACTCCAGAGCTTTGATATTTTTCTTGTAGTGAGGGGCCCAAAATGTTGACTTAAGTAGCAAAGAAAATACTGAGTGCTTAGAGTTTCCTGCTGGCTTTCCACTTTTCCCTGGAGGAGTGTGTTGTTGCCTGATTTTCAGATTCTATCTGCAGAACATCTTTCCTTGGAGATCTTAAGGTTCTTAATTCCTTTCTCTTGTGTGCACAAACATGCGGCTGCTGAGCTGTTTTCTAGGGGTCTGCACTACAGCTTGCATCTTGCTTTGCTAATCTCTTCTGCTCATTCAAGCATGGAGGAGCGTCTTCAAAAATAACATGAGGACATTGCTGGGAGAGCTGGAGTTTGGAGGCAGCGCTGAGACCCTGCTAGCAATTGTGTTTGTGCTTTTGCTGGCAGATCTAGCAGAGGAGGAGGCGTCCCTGATGTTTGTGCTGAAAGCAAAAGAAAGTTCTGCTTTAAAGGCAAAGGAGAATCTTACTCTCTAGAGCTAAACCTTCAAAGGGGATGTGTGGTGAGGAGAGCAGTCGTATTTGGGAACAAACAGCTAGAGACATGACAGAAATTTTTTTGTCTCCAGTGTCTGATTTTATTTCCCTTACAGATTTACATGTATTGTAACATCAAAGGTATTTGCAGGGCACTGCAGGCTGGGTAATGCTGAATTTGTAGGTTGCAATTTAGAATTTGCTGTTTGTTTGGTGTGTTTTGCCTTGAGCTTGAGTACAGCTGGTGCAGCTGCTTAATAAAAATACAGGGATTACCTTTTGTCGGGAAGCAAATAATACCTGACTACCATGAGGTGCCAAAGTCTTGAATGCTCCGGTGGTTTGCAGCTCAAACATTTATATTATGAATGTACATTATTTGCCAAACTGAAAAAAAAAAAAAAAAGGAACAGTACTTAAAATAAGAAAACAGAAGCAGAAACTTTGTTCTGCAATTTGCACATGCCAAGTATTTTGTATGCTTGGGCTATTACATAAACTAGTAGCAATACTGAAGGAGCTGATAACACGCACTGTTTCCAAGAGTGGAAATATAATTAAGCCTGGCTTTGGCCTGTGTGGATTCTTTGGTGGCTAATGAAAGCTGACTTGAAGCGCCAGCCATGTCTCACCATGCCCAGCCACCCATGCCCACCATGTATGTCTCACATACCCAAGTGTTGCTGGATTTGGAAGTACCCAGTGGGTTCAGGAGCAGATAGATGGAACCAAAGGTACTCTTGCTTGTTTAAGAAACCAGGCTGAAAATACCCTTAAATGTGAACCCACGTCAAACATGGTGTTGATTGTGGAGCCCAGTGTGATTTTATTGACAAAATGTAGATTTTTCTTTTTGAAAACAAGCCAGGGGACGCACCAAAAGCAGAACTGTCTTACAGGAATGACACTGCCTTGAACTGTTTTTCACAATCAGGTTTGGAAGGCTCTTAGAACACACTTATGTCAATGAACGTTCAAATACACAATTTGAATTTTGCCCTGAAGAAATAGGAAAAAAAATCTTGTCCATATTGATCATTTGGGAGCTTTTTACTTGAAATAGTTATAGGAAATGATCTTCAAAACCATTTCCTGGAATGGGCATTCTCACAGGGTTGAAGGGATACAAAATAAATGCTTGTTAAATGGTTTGTGATCGTATCTTTGTCCACATTCACATCTGGGAAACTGTAGCATCAACAGCTCAGTTAGGGTAGGTGGTGATTGTGAACATTTTGTGCTGTAACTCTTTCAGGACTTGATTTTAGGATTCCAGAATGATTGTCTACATGTTAGAGAGCTCACTGGTGTAAGGCATTATTCATCCCGAGGGAGTCTGGTTTATTCTCTCCCTAGTGCCCTTGACATGCCAGCTAAGCATTTTTTGCATTAGTAATTTTAAGCACAGTAATATTTCTGCATCGGTGCCTGATGTAGCCATGGAGTAGCTGAATAAACTGTAATTTGCTGCTGTGCTGTTCTCCCTGGATTTCTGTATCTGGTACATCTTCCTTGCACTAGCCATAAAAAATGGCATTTATGAAAGCCACCCACTCTACCTCCAGTAAATGAAGAGATGCTCAGGTGGAACACACTGGCTGTTTTCAGTGTTGTTTTGCTGCACCGCAACCAGAGTTTGTTTTTAATCATTCTCATGAATGATTTACTGTTCTCTTTCTATCATGTTACTTTTTCATTGTTGTCTCCAGCAGGCAAAAGGCTTTCAAAGGGTTCTTTAGGGCTTAATGTATTGTTTGTCCTAGATATTGGGCATGACTTATTCAGAAATGTGTAATAAATACACAGCTCCTCTCGTTGCTGGTTGTTTGCTCAGTAGACAGATTAATGGATGACTCAGTGATGGATGAATACTCAGCTCAGAATGGTTCTCCATTCTGGATTAAGTTGTGGAGGGTGTGTGAATGCAGGTGGGATCTCTAAGGTCAAATATAAATGTGAGCTTATTCAGGTCCACAGAGATGAACTGGTTTATACCATGGGATGATTTCCCTATTTAACTCAGAGTCTTTACTGGCAGTCTCTTTCACTTACCTTCATAAGATACAGCTTTTGTATCTGAAGATGTATACTTGTAAATGCTTATTTTTACTTTGTGAGTAGCCAATTCTCTTGGCTACTAGTGCCTGCTGTGGCTAAAGGAGGCTTTTATTTTCCCTGCCTGTTTGTTTTTCTGGTGTGCTGAGACAAGGAGTGCTGTGACACGAAGTTTTGATAGTTCAATCTATCTGCTGTGAAGGCAATTTCCAGTGAGAATTTGCACTCTGGATAGTTTAGTAGTATACACTTGATAAAACTCCTTTTTGCTTTATAGATAACTACTGCTGAATCTCAGTAGCAGTGCTGTTCCCACAGAATCCTGCAGCGAGCAGCTGATTCATCCAGATGAAGCTTTCAGTGCCATCCTTTGCATATCCAAGAGTCCCTGAGCAGCGAGTCCCACTGCATTCTGCACCCTGGGACACGTTCAAGTGGACAGGAGGGGTGAGCAATTTGGCCCATGCAGCTGGTCTGACAGTGTGCTAATTCTGGTGCATGGTGCGGCATATGCTATGACGCGTGCAGACAGATCGCTCGCAGCTTGCTCAATTCCTGGAGCAGCAGGGAAACAGGGAAAGTAGCAGTGGGTGCCAAGTCACAATCTGCTAGCTGGATTGCTTGAGAATCAGCCCAAACCTCCTTGTCCACCGCTACAGAGTGAACTGCTCTCTAACATTCTCTGTTTCCTTACCAGAGGTCCTTAAAAGGTAGCTCTGTAGCTTTGGGTTGTGCCAGATTTGCCTGCTGTGATCCAGATCCACAGTGTTGTGTTTGCTGTAGTGACTCTAACCTACACATAGCTGTTTAGAGGTCTTTGGAAAACATAACACTGGGGAGGTCAGTCTCTGTGCATACATGGACTTCGGGCAGGACTATTGCACCACAGGCTGTGCAATATATTCTTCTAACAAAGCTGTTAAGAAAAATGAGTGAATCAAAGGAGAGCTATTAGTCATGGGTTTCCCATAGCAATCTCTTTAATGGACTGTTGACTGCTGGATGCTTCTCAAGAAAGAAGGAAAAATATTGGACAAAATGCAGTCAATTTCTTGAGCCTTTACTCAGAACCAGCTAAATACGATCCATTCACTCTCACCACTTTGGAAAGCTTAGCACGCATCAGTTGTATGAGAGAGCTATGCCAGTGCTGTGAAAAGCCCTGCATGTCTTAACATTTTCCTGTGTCTTGCATCCTTCTTATTTCCCACTTATGTTAATTCTCAAGCTTTTTAGTGGTTCTGTCACTGCTTACAGTCCAGGCTAAGGCATTAAGGACAGACAACAGGGTTCTGTTCTTAAATCCTGCTTTGGAAACCAAACCTCTTTACTATACATCCCTGGAAGAAACCCCTTTGTTGTTTATTTTGATTTGCCTTTTGGCTGTCCCTGGATGTCCAGTCATTGGCCAGGACCTCGCTGGCTGAGTCCCAGCACAGAGCAATTTGCAGCTATGTGTAAGTGACTTCAGTTCATTTCGGCCATATCTCTGCAACGTTCCCCAGAGCCAGCCATCTGTGTTTCAGCTGATCAGGGTGCAAGCTGAACTCTGACTTGTCTAGCTGAGCCTGCCAAGAAAAGCATTAGCTAAGCAGAAACAGCGTGTAGCTGAGGGCAAAGGTGAGAGTGTATTAAGTATCCACATCTTGACACAGAAAGGATGCAGCTACAATCAAAACAGGGGAAAGGGGACTGGGCAGACACACAGCTGCCTTATGTGACCCAGGATTGTGTGCCACACTGCTTACTGAGAAAGGCTTCTTTGTCTCTGTGTACTGCGCCTGCCTGCTTTGGCTGAGATGCAGAACAAATGCAAGAAACCCATCTATGTGGCCTTGATGACATTTTTCTGTTTCTTGGCATTGCTTTGCTGTGCTCAGAAAGGCCTTGAATATGTTAGATTATGTGTACCTCTCTGCTCCAGCCAGAGATGTTTGTGCAGCTGGCTTTGCAGTTCCCCTCTCCCATTGTGTAGGCTAGAGGGTAGGGAGGGTGTCTGAATGCTGTAGCACCTTTCTAAAAAGAGAATTCACTGTCAAATCACAGCTGGGAAACAGAATCAAGACTGAAATTCTTCATCTGTTTCTTGGAAGGACTGGGAAGCAGAGGTGGGAGGGGAGACCTTTTGCCATCACATACCCCTTTAGCACTGGCTGATGTGGCTGCCTGATACCTTATCATATAGCCCGACACTCTTTGTCTTGCTGACCTCTTCCCTTTCAGATTAGAGCTTGGCCATGTGACCTGCATTTCTGGGTGCTACCTTGAACATCACTGATGCAAGCCTTGCTCAGGCAGAAGCCCTGCTGTGTCCATGAGTAGCCCTGAAAGGGACAGGACATCATTTCTTATCAGTCTTACAGGGAATGGTCTTATCAGAGTTCTTCAGCTTCAGCTGGATTTGCACAATCGTTTCTTGTTCTGACGAAGTTTTACCACTTTGATATATTCTGATATATTCTGTCTATTACATACCCCCTCGATGCACTCTGTGGGCTACAGATGATCTGTTCAAGTGGTCTTGACTTGCAGTTACAAATAGTTTTCAGACTGTTTTTCGTATGTTTCTGCACTGGCAAAGTGACTGGACTGCGCTCCTTGAAGCTGTAGGACTGAATGTTAGAGATGGTACTGGTTCTACATTTCCCTACATTTTGACAGCATTGGAAAGACTGAATTTACGGCTTGACTTCTGTATCTACCAAATGTCCATTTCACAAAGCAGTTTGCTGGAGTAACTGGCCCTGATTATTGATTCAGCTGTATTTGGTGGGGTTGTTTTGTGGGAAAATGTTGCTTCCTGGTCCTGCAGCGAACACCGGTCCAGCCAGGAAACAGCTTGTGTGTTGGCATAAGGTATCGCAGTCCTTTAGCAGTCCTGGCTGCTGACAGTGAGAGGCAGTTCTAGCAACAGAGACTGTTTGGAGTATAATGTTTATTTCCTTTAGTTACCCCTTACTTTAGTGTCTATCAAAGACAACCTCTGGGCCTGCTGACCTGACAGTAGCTTTGGTCACTTTTGGAAATTTGGGACTCTGTGGCCGTAAAACCACTCCGTTTGCATGGGAAGGCTGAGATAAGCCCCATGTGTTAGCTCCAGTCCCTGATCTTAGTGGTTCTAACTGTGGAGTTTTAAAAGTTAAATGAGTCTCTTTTCTTTAGATCTTCTTCTTTCTTTTTTTGGTATCACGTTCATTCTCATTCCAGCTTCCTAAGGGGAAAACCAAATGCTGTTTGCAGTTTACTGTTGCACACTACATTTATTTCCTCAGTGTTTTCTTTCAGAGCATGAACCCAGCCAACCAACTTCTTATCAGTTTGACAAGCTGGGACCGTTGTCCTGGTGGCCAGAGTAGTTGCACTATCATCACGTACAGAAGGCAGCAAAGGAGATGCCTTGACCTGTGGGTGTAGCTGTGTGTGCACATGATACGATAGTAAAGTTACTTGGATACATGAGGATAAGATCCAGGTCATGGTTTATCTATGTGAAAGATGAAGCAAAACCAAAATGGAGAAGCATGCAAAGTTAATAACTGTAAAAGAAGAAATGAGAATGTGAGTAGGAGTTGCAAATGCTCAGTTCTTCTCGGCATCTAGTCTGTGTACCAGTCGTGTGGTGCGTTTGTGTTTGAGAGCTGCCTGCCCGCCAGCCTGCTGTCTCTTTGCCTTTTTGTCTTTTTCTACCCCCTCCCACATTTCTCTCATTTCTTTGGTTTATGGACATGAAAAAGAATAATGCTAGTTACACTTCTGAGTCATGCTTTTCACCCAAGCACACTACTCTTAATCCATTCGTATAAACATTCCTGAACAACTCCGACTCACCTGTTACTGATTTAGGTGAGTTATCAGACTGATTTGGTGTTGCACTGTCACAGATGAGCTCCTAGTGCTGGGTGCTAGAAAAAAGACCTGCTTTGAATGGCGTACAATCCAAATGGAAGACAGAGAACAACAGATGGAAGGAGACAGATAAGGGAGCACAAAGAGACAGTGAGACATCGTTACTCAGCACATAGGCAATGGTGTCAGCACACCAGCTGCCTCACAATTTGGAAAGTTTTGCAGGCTACACAGCATGTTCTTGTATTAGTGTAGTGGTACCTTCTGGTTCACTTAGATACTGGCAGCTTTCAGCCATCAGAGACAATGTGGGATGGGGCAACCTACATAAAACCAGATCCTGGCTTGGAGCTTACTAGGGGATAAGAGCATATTCAGGTCCTTTACCCGGTGGTTTCTGTGCAAAGCAAGGACAGCTTTAGCCTGTTGGACTCCCAAGTGGGACTTGGCCTCGAGGCTTGTGCACCCTGTGTTATATGTCACTGTGTTGTAGCTGTGGTTGCCATGGGGAGGAAGTTTCCAGTTAATCCCAAACCCAGTTAATCTTCCATGGCTAATTGAGAGTTGAATAGGGTTGGTTTACTGTAAAAGCTTGCCTTTCTGAATACTTATTACCAGGCATACTTCCACAGATACCATCAGAGTCTCGCACTAGACCCAAGGGGTGTGTTAGTCAACAACATGACTCAGCACCATGGCAGGGCTCCCAGTGGGAGATAGCACATCTGTTGGCTGCAGGATCACAGCCCTGCTGACTAAAAGGGAGAGGTTTAAGGATGTTGTGGGATGGAGCTTCTGTCATGTAAAATTCATGGTGCTCGCAGGGCATCTTAAATAAAACATTACTCTCCCTGAAAAAGACATGAAGTCTTCTTTTTGTGCTTTAAAAAAAAGCAAAGAGAGGATATTTAAAGAATGAGAAGAAGGGAATATAGGGCTGTCTTGTGTGTGTTCCGGTCTGACATGACCTAAATCTGCTCTCAGAATAATTTTACACTGGAATGACCCATGCATATTGCCTATGAGGAACTGTAGTAGCAAGTTGCTTTGGCTTAGAAGAGAACTCATGCTTTCTGATTAGCAGAAAAAAATGAGTTGCGTTTCTCACCTCTGCAGTAGTTTCATCTTCTGAGGTACCTCCTTGAACTTCAGTGGCATAGTGCGTGATGCTGGTGGATAACAGAGCAGAAGTGGACCAGCTTTCTTGTTATGGGACAGCTGATAACGTGGCTCACCTTACACTTCTGCTTCTGCTTTTTGTTTACCTGCCTGTCTGTGCCTATTGTCCTGCACTCATTAGTACTTCTTCTGTTACTCGAATCAGCAGTTTTCCTTGTGATGCTCATAACTTCCCCAGGTATTGTGTATTACTGAAAGTTCGAAGGGACTTGTGAAAGTCCTGTGTGCCTTGAAATAGTAAGGCACAATGATATGGCCCTTCCTTTGTAACATGAGTTCTTCTTTTCATGCCAAGCCTGATTAAGAAGAAGCAATTGTTTGTTCTTGGTACAAAAGGCTCTTGAGATAAATGGGAATCTGGCACCAATAACGAGCTGCATAATTTCAGGAGGGTAACTGAAATAACTGGGAAGCAGGTTTTGCTATTAATGAGTGCAGTGAATAATTGTGGCCTTCAGTTCTTTTTCAAGGCAGGATTAGTCCACTCGTTTTAACACTGAGATACAAAATGGATGTGTTAGTGGCTGAAAAAGTATGTTTTATTTTTGTATGTATTAATCCTGAAAGAGTGCGGTTACGGAAAATTAAATGCAACTTATGTTTGTATCCTGTAAGGTTACTGCCTGAATCACACAACTGTTCTGACTAAGGAAGATAAGCATATGGCTTTATGAAATAAAATCTGAGCTCTTCAACTGATTGGTTTCCTGCGGTGCATTGGCCAGTTTCAGACAGGTTTGACAGATGGAATAATATGAAGTACAAAAGTTCTGAAACATTTTGTCAAAATCAGCTCCTGGAAAAGAGAGACACAATTCACTGCCCAGAATTAGGAAATGCCTGATTCGTAAGGCAGCAGCCAGCAAGCACTCCTGTTCTGCTCAGCCATTCAGCCTGCTCCTGGCTCCGCATCACATACAATATGTTACAGGTGATAGGTAGTGGAATTGACCCATATGTGAGTCTTATGCGAGAGCGTAGGGAAAAGGAATGGAAAGCCTGAGGTAAAAGAAGTCACCTTTATGATTTTTATCCAAGCCCATTGGTTTTCCTGGGATTATTGTTAGAATGATGTGGCATCGCAGCGTGATGCACGGACAGCCAACCAGCCAGCTTGTGCCGGCCAGGCCATTTCAGCAAGTTCACAGGATATGTCCCATGTTCTTAAAACACCCTGGAGCATCCTGCGTGTGATTCTTGCTCACCACTCCTGAAACACAGATCTGAGTTCCCAAGCTGTGCTGTGGTCAGGATGGCATAGCCACATGTCTGCATTTTCTCATTCATCGCGTGGAGGGCGGAGGTTGTGCAACCTTATCTACAGCGCATGCCTAATGCTCTGTGACAGCTTGGTCTTGAGAAGGAAATGTTATTTGTAGTTTACAATTTGAATTGGATCTGGCCCATTCGTCTTTCATCCTACATTGTTTCTTTTGAAGTTGCTTCTTTATGGAGGAGTCACCAAGACAGTACTGCCAGCTAGTTCAGGAAGGCAGGCTGCCTATGATGCAAGCTCCAGAGCTTGGGATGAATTAGAAAGGACAGATGAAAGCAGTTTTTCCAAATTTGAGCGTACGCAGCGTGTTGGTGGAAGTGTCTAACTGTGGGGCTTGCAGTACTGTGTTGGCTATGTTCATCATGTGGTTTCTGCTTTGTAGGCGTACGTGCAGACTGGTTGTTGCATGATGATTCCTCTCTTAGAGAATCTGGGGAAATTCAGAGCTTTAATTTTGAACTCGGTGTTGCAGACATCCTGGTAATAGAAATAGCTACCTCATTCCCCTCACTTTCATTCCAAACACCACGTAGTTCTTCTAAGTCCCTGTCTTGACAGTGAAGAGAAAGGGCTGATGTTCTGTTTGGGAAAGAAGTGGGCAAATAGTAACATTTGATGTTGATTTCTGGAATCTAATAGTGAAAAATATCAGAAGCTCTTGTCTTTTATTATTAAAAATTAAGAAGGAAAAGTGGAAAGATGTAACAAATGGCCACTTGTTTAGAGCAAAATCCACTGGGAGGAGGACAAAATGAACTGAGGATCCTAGAAGAGAACATAATTTCACTATCCATAAGCTTTTGTGAGGAGTCAGGTTTCACAAACAGGAAAGGATCAGGAAGAGCTGTAATTGTTCATTACAGCTAGCTGTACTCTTGTAGTGTGGTGGGAAATTTTGTTTAATGCCGGTGTAAATGTCACTGGAGGTAACAGTAGGGAGGCATGAAAATTAGGGATATGATTTTGTGGGCAATATTGGTGGTAGATGGATGGTTGGACTAAATGATCTTTGAGAACTTTTCCAACCTTATTGATTCTGTGATTCTATGAAAATTAGCATGACTTTTTTTCCAAGGAAGAAAGTAGCTTTGAATGCTTGTGGATGAACGGTCTAACATATAATGCAAAAAGATGCAGTGATTGGTACCTGCCTCTGCAAGTCACTGCAGAGCAAGATGCCAGCCCTTGGACTGCCATGTCCATGGTGTCACTGCCATGGAAGCTTCCCATTTGAGTGACTGCTCATGCTAAAATGACCTGGAGAGTTCTAAAAAGGTATACAGAGGAATTTCCTAGTTCCAAACATGTCATAACCTTTTCTGTATTGTATTACTTTAGGCTGATGAAGAGGCACTGAAGTATGGTGGTCACATAGATGCAGGTGCTTATTATGGTTACAGCATGTAAACAAGCTACATGTGAACAAAGGCCAGTGCACAGGACTGCGTAGTCTTGATATTTTAATTAGCTGTTTTCCTGATGATGAAAACATGTTTGAGATGATTCAGGTGACAGGAAGACCTTAAAGTGTAAATAGGCATGAAAAGCAAGAGCTGACTCAGAATGTTTTAGTTTATAATCAAAAAGGAACAAAGCTCAGGGAGGGTTGTGCTGATTTTAATTCAGTCAAGCTACGTGGAGTGAAAGCAGTAACAAAAAATAAAACAAAGGCAAGTTCTTATGCATAAAGCATAGGGGAAAAAATAAAAAAGAAAGATGTTAGTAATGAATATAAAGCAATTGCCAAAAGTACAAAAGGTCAGTATGGCAAACCAAACCAAAAGACCTGCAAATAAGTGTTTGGTCCATAGAATTAGGAGCACCAAGGGTAATGGTCAAAGTATATTAGATTAGCAAAGGCTCAGAGAAATGATAACGTTTCCAGATATCATCACCAGATGGAAACTATCAATAGACATTTCAATACTGCAGGGAAAAAAAAAAACAAAACCAAAAGCATTAAATAAAACTTTATATTTCTTAATGAGAGAAAAATCATAAACTCACAGAGTCATATAACCATTAAGGGTGGAAAAGACCTCTAAGATCACCCAGTCCAACCCCAACCCACCCCACCATGCCCACTGACCACGTCCCTCAGTGCCACATCTCCATGGTTATTGAACATCTCCAGGGACAGTGACTCCCCCACCTCCCTGGGCAGCCTGTGCAAATGCATTAAAAAAAAAAAGCCAGAGAACAGAGGCATATAGCAATGCACCAAAATCCTCTCCATCTAACCGCAGTTTAGGATATGCTAAATAATGCCTGCTAAAGCCAGATGCCTTAAATTAGCAATAATAATATTACATCAGCAATTTTAGGAAGACTAACCAGGTTTCTCAGCAGTTGAGCCAGGCATTTTAATGCCTCGAGACATTTGTAAATTGTGCAGAGCTGGAGAATGATTTTTAAAAGTATTAACAGGACACTGGGGTAATTTGGTGATTGATCTCAGATACAGCTAGACAGCCGATACAGACTTGATTAATAAAGAATTCAAGAGAATGTGATAGAAGCAGTGCCAATTAATATGGGATTGCAAGGTTGGATAGTAAAGCAATCAGTAGGTTGGCACAAAAGACCTTCTATTTCTGCTCCATCTCCTTGTCTCTCGCTGCCTGCATCCCTGCCTTGCCTTTCATAGCCTCTCAGTGCACTTGTCTGGTTTGCTTTGCTCATGCCGCATGTGCTTTGTTGCAGAGCCTGCTAAGGCGTGTGAACTGCAGGGCCTCCTGATTTAGTCTGACTTTGCCTTTTAAAAGGAGGCCAGAGATCTCAGCAACAAACCCAAAGAACTAAAACAGCAAACCACCCCAAGTATGACAGACAGGAAAACATACAGTGGATCTTTTGGTGCTTTCATAAATAAAAGTCAGACGATCACATGGTTTTCTAAAAATAACACCCATAGTGAGAGTTTCAGTTGGAATAATATTGACCTAGTTTGCATGTTAGCTGCGTGCAAAAAATAAGATGGTGAGGGAAACCAAATTGCCTTGTGATATTTGCAATTGTTGAACCAGATCTGATTGGAGAGGTGGTTAATTAGATGTTACGTTCTCATCCTCACGGCTCCTCTAGGAGTCTCAGGGAAGAGGGGGAGAGGGTGGCTGCTGACAGGATGGCCTGCCTGATGCTGCTGCTTTCCCTTAGCATATCCACTATTTTCCCCCTCTCTCATGATGAGCGATTCATGAATTTCTGACTCTCTGAACAGCCTCAATGCCGGAAAAGACTTTCATTCAAGCAGAGAATCTAGGTCAGCTGTTCATAAGAACAGATCGAGCCCTCACTGAGCAGAGCGGACGGGCCTTCAGGACCCGCTTGGTTTCCTGGCTGCTTTTGTGCACAAGCAGCCCCTTACGTTGACAGGCGTTCTGTGGACAGCAGCTCTAGCTTCCTGTCAGCAGGTTAGATGCAGGCAGGGCTGATTCAGTGCACCACAGTGGAAAATCGATAGTATGAAATATTAATTGTGATATTTTTTAAAAAAATCTAAGGTGAGGCGCTCAGTAATAAAGAGCTGTACCTGTGTCCAAGAGGATCTGGCTTGTGAGATAATACGTTACAAGGACGGGGCTTAAATTTGGTCTCTGATTCTGCACCTAAAAATAACTGCTCTTACAAATGGCATCTAATTACTCAATTGTGTATGCAGATTAGATAGTCATTTACATGCTGTGATCAGTGACAGCAACTAATAGCGCTGGCAGTTATTTCCAGGCTCATATGGGAATGCCAAAGGTTTTAAATATCAGTTGGTACCTGCTCTACTTGCCAATATCTCTCCCCATCTCTTCCCTTCGAATACGTTAGAATAAATATCACAAGGTACATCTGTTTCCCAGAAGAAGTTGTACTGCTCTATTATGCTATATATTTTGTGTATGAATACAGTCCAGCTTGGAATTCTGATACATGTGTATTATGTCTTCTCTGAAACGGTGAAGCAAGAAGAAAGAAGATGCTAATATGCTTTTTCTCAGTCATGCTAATACATGCAAAGGTGGGAGGCAACTGAATGCATGAAGGATTTATGTCCCACTTGCCTCCGTGCAAAGTGTGATCCACTGCTGTTTTGATCCAGAAGATATCTTACAGCTCTTTGGTTTTCCCTTTGCATAGATCTAAATGGTTATATCCAGGGTAAGGTTAGTAGGAATCAGGCCTAGGGCCCTGTTCATCTTCTTCTCCCCACCAACAAATCAGTGCCATCTTCTTTTTCCCAATGTAAAACAGCTTCTGAGCATGAAAGCTTGTATTTTGCTGGCATTTTGTCTGTTGTGGTTATATTTAACTGTGGACAGTGTGGCAACAGCCAAGGACACCATAGTGAGCACGTAACCACTATTGGGCCTGGAACCTGAACATTAAAAACTTATGCAGAAAATACCACTAAAACAACATTCATTCAAGCAAACAAGCTCCATACAGCTGCCTTAAAATGCAACGATTTTATGCTGCATCAAGATCAGATACATTAAATTTTTTTGCAGTTTCTGCAACTTTCAGATGTCAAAAGCTCTAAGATATTTATTGTTAATTGTTATGTAGCCATGGAGCACATAAACACCACTCCAGCTTGACTTCCTGCTCACCAAACAGATGGGCTAACGGGCTGAAATTTTCCTTTGAAACTAAAGGAAATAGTTGTGTCCTTAAAATCATTCGTTGGAATGCGGCCTTGATTCTGTTTTATTCACTGAATTTCAGGAGTCCAATAACGTGTGCTGGAGATCTAAGGTCACAACGTTACAGATTACATGTTTCTTCAGGATAGATTAAAAATGCTGATTCCTTTCAAAATGTTCTTGATAATTTAGAAAGATCCTTGCAACTTATCTAACTGTGGCTCCTTGAGGACCCCTCCAGCAAGCGATGGATGCCAGCGGTGCTCTTGCAGTGAGCACTGCTCATGTGGGTTCGTGTTTCTGGATCTTTATATAGCACTCGCTCTGCTTTGCCGAGAAGTAAGAAGCACAGAAGGATGAGATACGTTCTGGCATTGGCAGCATCACAAATGCCCTTCCCTTTCCTTTCCTGAGCCTGCATTTCCTGCCCCTTCCCACCCCCAAAGTCTTGCCCACCCCTTGTTGTGTCTGTATTTCTTTCTTTCTTTCCTGTGGGAGGAGAAGGGTCAGAAAAAGTTGAAGACTCACAGAGCCTCCACCTCACGTAGCAATGCTGAATTTTCTAATGCCGTGTCTCTAAATGCTTTTCTGTTTTTGGAAGGAACACTGTGGTGCAGTGTAAATGTTTTATCACGGTGCATCTGGGAGGCCTGCTTTATTCAGCCTGAACTCATGCTGATGAAAATTTAATGCTGCTTCTTTGTGCTCATGCAGACTTCCTCCACGGTGTATTTTACTGAAATGATTTCAGAGGATGATTAGCTCTCTCTTAGGGCCCTCATGGACTCCTGCTGCTGTTGCAAACCTATTGCTACATCTTGCTTAAGTCCAGTTGCATAGAGCTGAGAGAAGAGATTGCAGAAATCTTTTAGAACTGACCTTTTTGCAGTGTGACATGCCGTCTTGTTTGATATGATGAGCTAGTAGATAAACTAGCTCTGTGCCCAGTGTGGGGTAGGAATGGAATTCTTATACAGACTGCCCAGAAGGGGAAATGAGAAATGCTAGATGCTGAGCATCTCTGAAAATGTGAGAATCAAACAATTCCTTTGGCAAGACAGAGACTTCCATATTCTGCATTCAGTGCAGGTGTCTGGGGTGTTCCTGCCTCTGTAGCCAGAGATGCCTGATGAATGATACATTTGTGAAGGATGGTGGAAGAGATGGCTGAGATTTGATCTTGAGTTAATATGGAGTTATGCACAGCTCCTATGTGACAGGTTTCAGGATGTTCAGGAAACCAGTCTGTAGTTATGATTTTTAGCCTCCAGATGGTGTCTAACAGATGTGCCTGTGGAGCTGTGTCAGTGCAGTGTTGGTGAAACACTGGAGACTGGAAATGATAGAATCACTGGCCTCTTGTGGCAGCAGGAAAAACAGGCGAATGAGTTTGGAGTGTGGACAGTGAATTTTCAGTCCCAAACCTCTGCACATGCTGCTCCACATAGGGCTGTGGGTGAGTGGGAAGTTTTCTGCAAAATTGAACCTAAATTATTTACTGCTGGTGTGAATCTGTGGATCTGTGAAAAAATGCACAGAGGAAGCCTGTCAATCAAAGCCAAATAAAAAGATTCAAATAAAATCGTTTTAGGCTTGCCTCTGTCCAAATGGAGGCGGAATATTCATACTCCAAACTTCTAAAAAGAGAAACACCTCTGGATAAAATCATGGAACATCTTGAAAAGAGACATGGCGGTGGCTGCAATGATGCATTCTTTATCACACTAGCAAATGATATCCATAATTTATGTTTTAAGAAAGCCCTTTCCAAGTAGCATTTAAGTGGTAGTTCTCCTGTGCCAGACCTGGAGCCTTTCTTGGATAGGATAACTCTTTGGCTGGCTCTTAGGATGACACTTTTCTGAGGCTGGGTGGCTGTGGCTGGCCTTCTGGGATACGATCAGGCTGATAGCACTGCAGAGGCTTCTGTAGCAGAGGTATTTTTTTAAAGTGTCATCACAAGACCTTTCAGGACTTGGGCTTTCCAAGTGCTGGAGTAACAAGGGTGGACTCTGAGTAATAGGAGATAAGGAGAGAGATGACTCCTGTGGGTATTTCCCCTTCATGGTTTCCTGATGCTGTCTCATGCAGAGAGGCCAGGTTGACAGTCCTTCAAACCTCTCCTCGGCCTGCAGTTTGGCACGTGGTGTGTATTGCATGTACTGTTCATATGTATGGAGCTGTCTGTCGGCAATGGCATGGCTGAGATCCTCTGGGTAAGGACTAAGGGAGTAGCAAATAGAGGAGACGTTGTTGTGAAAGTCTTCTATAGACCACCCAGCCAGGATGATGACACCAATGAATTATTTTTTAAGGAACTAAGAGAGACATCTAGATCTACTGCCTTTGTCCTTATGGGGGACTTCAACCCCAGATGTTGACTGGGAACACCACACAGCTGACACAAACAGGTCCAGGAGATTCCTAAAACACTCTGATGACAGCTTTCGGTAAAGGTACTAAGGGAGACAACGAGGAAAGGTGCCCTCCTAGATCTGTTGCTTGTGAGCCTCTGGTGTATGAAGTGGCAGTTGGTCACTGTGGTCTTGGCCACAGTGACCATAAAGTGGTCGAATTTAATATCTTTGGCAATAGGAGAAAAACTGACACCAAAACCTCAACCCTGGATATGAGGAGAGCAGATTTTAGTCTGTTCAGGGAACAGTTAGTAAGGTCCCCTGGGAAACTGCTTTTGAAGGCGTTTCTGTCAGTGCTGGTTGCTTTCTAAGTACCATCTTCTGAGAACACAGGAGCCTGCAATTCCAAAATGCTGAAAGTCACGCAGGTGGGGCAGAAGGCCGGCTTGGCTGAACAGGGATCTTCTTCTTGTGCTCAGGTGGAAAAAGCAAATGTATGGCTGCTGGGAGCAAGGTGATAACTTGTTCTGTGTTAACTTGTCATCTATGGAGAAACTCAGAGAAATTGGGAAATAGCCCTCAAATGCTTACAGGAACTTTGTTGCCTGAGTCCCATGCATGCTGGCCAAGCACAGACTGAAGTGTGTTTGTGCCCTTCAGCCTGATGTCAGCGCTGGCCTTCTCTGACCAGATCTGCTGGCCCTCTCCTTTCCCTGTGTCCCTGCAGGTGTCGGTGCCACTCTGAGGGTGACAGCCTTCTGTCTTTCCACACCAGTAATGCAAAACCAGCCACTGGCCTCTGCACAGAGGTGTGAGGGAACATGGAAACTGCATCATGCTCCTCCCTGTATCTGCTATTTCTGCACAGCCAAATATAACCAAACTGCAAACAGAGCCTGAAGGTCTGTCTTAGGGTAAGAAAGCTAGCAAGTTTGCTTTGAAATGTTCTGTTATCCCAGCATTTGTTTGAACCTAGGAACTCATTTCATGGTCTGAAGGAACAAACTGTTTTTAACCCAGCATTTATTGTACACTATGCATAAATCTTTCTCCTTCTTTCACTGAAGAAAAGCAGAAGGAAGTTGCAACCACTGCAGTGTTTCCACTCTTTGCTGGAGGTCTGTGGGGAAAAGTCAGGGTATGAGAATTCCCAGCTTGGTACCAGTTTCTTTACTGAGAAGGAAACTAGCACTTCTGGAAGTATTGCTTTATTCTTCTCCTGCTGTGTACATTGGGTATTATTAATGCAGAGATTTTTAGGGTCCTAGTCCTATTGCTAGGCTTTCTATAGTTCATCTTTAAAATTTGGCGGATTGTGTGATTTATTATTACTTGTCGAAAGGGGAAGCATCTTCCTTAAAATAATGCTTGTTTCATTCTAATAAAAAACAGGATGAGGCAAAATCCCCAGGAATTAGGTAAAAATGTTTCAAAGGAACTGCAAACGAGGTTACTAATTAAGTGAAAATTGAGGTCAGTTTGGAATCAAGTCCTCACCATAATGAGTAAAATACAGTCAGTGCAAACTGTATGTCAAAAGTGTTTCAGTGTTATGGGAAGAGGAAAGAGCTGTTTTCAGTTCTCTGGGTTGAACTTATTCTCAGGTCCTTAGTGTTCTTTCTTAAGAGCGCAAAACTGCTGGGACCATGTAGCTTTCCTGTTTGCCTGTCAGTTCATCCATCTGTCCCCTCCTGACAGAATGAATACATCTAATTTCAGTCCAGTCTGAAGCTGGAGAGAATTTGAGACTGACTTCTGAAAAACGTGATGAAAATCAGTGGCTGAGCTGGGAAGAGAAATGCGGGTGGATGCCCTCAGTAAGAGAAAGGAAGTTTGTTCTTTCCCTTTGGCCCACAGCTCTTCTGCTTCCTTGGAGTACCCCAAACCTCAGGGAAGAGGGAGGTCCAGCCTGAGGGAAGGAGGCACTGCAGAAAGCAGCTTCATTCCATCTGTTGCTATGGGGAAGGTTGCTTGTATTAAATATTTGTGTTGCTTTGTTTACTTGAGCATACATACAAGTTAGCCAGAGAATAAACAGGGAATGTAGTGAGCAACTGAGTCAAGGAAACCATGGCTGTGTACCTTCACATGGAGCTGCTAGGTGGAGTCTCTGATGTCTTGTAAAGGCCGAGTTCACGCTGTGCTTTGTTCCTTAGCAGGAGCAGTAAGGGTACCTCCTCAGCCATGCGTTGTTAAGAAGGGTGTAAAAATGTGCTAGTTGTGCCAGCCACTCTCTCCTCAGGTTTCTTAAGCTCAGTGTACCCACAGAAGTACATCAGAGTAAGGGGTCAAATAAACACAGGCATGAGTGCAACCTATGGCTGCGTAATCTCATTTCTTTAGGAAACAGGGTTATCCTTAGGAAGTAATAAATATAGTCTTTTCACAGGCTGATCAACAGCTAATTTTGCACAGTTAACAAAGCCGGCTCTTGCCCCAGACTATGATGGCAATGCCAGCTGCAGTGTCAAACTAGAGGGGAGCTTTTTCTTTGTTTCTCTCTCCCCCCAAAGCCTACCTTGCTTACAGAGCCGGCTGGCTGTTCTTTCATTGCTGATGAAATCAAAGATGCAGTGTGTGGGGGGTGGAGCACGCCGTCAGGCTACAGCAGCTTCAGAAAGTGCTTTTGCATGAATTTATGCCCTACGGAGCCACCACGTTTCTGTGCCATGGTTTTATCATCGCCATTAATATTCTTTTTTGCCAGCTTTAATGCCTTTGGTTCAGGATGGTGGACAGAACCAGCATATTCTGGAAACAAAGAGATGAAAACAATTGGATCTCCTTCTCTCTCTCTCTCTCGATACTGCAGATCCAGCTTGCCTGTTAGGACTCAAGTGTTCCTTATATAACAGATGCTACTGAGCACAAAGTTTCCATTGTATATGCCTCACTATGGTCATGTGGAATCCTTACAAAGTGAGCAGGAGCATCATTACATTTCTGGGACTGGGATATGAATGTAATTGGACTCTTGCAAAGCAATTTCACTTGAAGTGCTAATAGCCTGACTTCATCTGGTCAGCATCTAGACCAAATGCCGATTGTTCAAGTCAGGCACACAGTCCGCTTATTATGAGGAAGTTGTATCTATATAGGCAAAAACAATGGGAAGCAGCAAGATAAGGAGCTAAGTCAACAGAGAAACTATGTAAGAGTTTATCTGAGATATTCACTTGTTTAGGGAAGGCTCCTGAAGACAAAAGAGTTACAGATTTTCCAAGATAGAAAGACAGTCTCACTAATGTGGGCTTTTCCAGGAGCTCCACACAAAGGGGGAAAATCCTGAATGTTGGGGATGTTTCCAGAGGGCAAATTTGTCCTCTTTAACAATGAGTAATGCAAGAGGAAGGGCAGGAGAATGACCCCTGTAGAGAATGTCATGCTGTGGACAAATAGAGGCACTGAGCACCTGGAACAAAGAGTGGGAGCGCTGGATTTTGAGGAAGAAGAAGGTCATTTGGTGCACCTGACAACGGAGATTGTCCAGAAGCAGAACTGTGCTAGTTACACTGCTGTGTCCTTGTGGTTTACTCTTCCCCTCCTTTCTGCTTTGGAGGACTTCCTTTGTGTGGGCAGGTCAGGTGCCTGTGAAATAGAGAATGAAGGGGTAAGTGAAATGCAGAGTGCCTGAATTCCCCTGTCAAAAATTACTGCTTTGAACAGCAAGCAATTTCTTTGCATTATACTAACACTTAGTGAAAGACCTCTTGTTCCAGTGTCACCTTGACAAGTTTCAGCTCCTCTGCTGTAAACGTAGAGCTTCTCCAAGGCTCTGCTTGTCTAGGCATAAGACCATTCATGGGAGCACTGCAGTGAGGACATTCCTAAAAGTTTAGGTTTCACATCCCAATCTTTTGCTCTTTATTCTGAGCTGTAAAATAGCATTAGAGACAGAGGTGAGGTATCTCTGCACCCTGCATATGCTGCTAAGGCATACAGACCCAGAAAAGCAAGCTGCCTGTTGGCAGCTCCTTGGTAGCTTCTCCTCTCCTGGTACAGTGCTTTCTTGCTCAGCAACATCATTCTTCAACCCTTGCTCAAATAGGATACCCCGAGAACACTCTCGTTTTGGGGCTGTCAGCTGTGAAGTTTGGAGTAAGAGGTCTTCCCATCCCCACTAAGTCCATCCATCTCTGCTCAGTAACACACCATTTTCCACAGGCTCATTTTTCTTTCCCTTGAAAGAAATGGGAAAACAGTGCCCCAGTTTATGACACGATCTGCAATTGTACTGTATTCAACATTTGTGTACTGCAGAGAATCATGCCTGCAGGACTGGCACTTTGACATTTAATTTCCTTCTATAAAGAAGTCAAAGGCAATGATTTCTGTTAGAGCTGGTCCTGTTGGAAAATGCCAATGAAGTGGAAAATAAACACGTTGTGTTGGAATTTTCATGGGAAAATATTGCTGAAGGGTTTCAGCATGCTTGGAATGCTTCTCTTCTGTACTAACACTGATTCTGTCTTGTATTAGTATATATTGCAGCTCTAACATTCCAAAGGAAACATTTTAACTTTATCAAAATAAAAAGTAAGATCAAAATGGGAAGTGTCGAATTGGAATGTAGATAAAACTCCCAGTTTTTGACTTCTCCACAATGAGGGAAACACTGCATTTTGCAACCTTGATATTTCCTACTGGCAACACTTCAAACATATGACCACTACGGGATTTTCTGTTTATTCTTCTAAATGAAATATATTTGTTTCCTCCTTCCTAATGTTACTAATGACTCTGTGATAACATGCTGGTGGAATTTAGTGCTGAGTAAAAGTGCCAGAACAGCATAATATTTACTTGGTTTCCAAGTAGAAAACTAGTGGAACTTTACAGTCATGAAAATGTAGAAAATCTTGGAAGAAGCTGCAGATGTTAAACCTAGAATGAAAGCTGCATATATTCTGATTCATCTGGATGCTCTGTGGAAAATATAGCCCTTAAATTCATACCCTCCAAAAATCATTCTTGAGTAGTGTTTGATTTTCATTAAAAACTGCTTGTACTAGCTAAGACAAGACTCTGTCCTTAGCTAATGAAAATCCTCAAGTTCTCAATTCCATTTTTACAATTATTGAATGGAAAAATAAAACCAATTTGCAATGATCTAGCAAACAGAGCGTGGTAAGCATAGCATTTCAGCTTATAGCTAAGTGTACTGTCTTTCATGCAGCAGTGCTGAGGCTGTTAAAAATCTGTTTTGAACACGAACTCCTGGAGTTAAATGACCTTTTCCTTGCAGGAATTTGTTCTGAGGATTATGGATCAGAACCTCCAACAGCTCAGGGCCTGGCACTATGAACCTTGTAGTGAGTAGGCATAAATCTGCTTTGTCTTCACTGCAGATTGCTGTAATGGTATGCAAGTTATATCAAAGAATCATTAAGGCTGGAAAAGACTTCTAAGGTCACCCAGTCCAACACCAACCCATCCCCACCATGCCCACTGACCACGTCCCTCAGTGCCACATCTCCACGGTTCTTGAACGCTTCCCTGGGCAGCCTGCGCCGGTGCATTACCACTCCTTCTGAAGAGAAGTTTTTCCTAGTATCCACTCTGAAAGTTATACATGTGTATATACAAATGTAAATAATTGTGTGTGCAGTTGCTGGAAAATTCAGAAATCCAGAAGCTTGAGATCTCTCTCATCTCCTCCAAATAGCGCTGCTAAAACAAGAAAATCATCACATCTCCTCTATGGGTTTGCATCCCTCTTGGCTAACACTGGGCTTTCTGAGAGGCGGGGAAGATCCTGGCTGCAATGCAAGGAGGGATTTCCTCACTACGGAACAACTCAGGCACAGCTGGCGCATGCGGTGTGTGTGAAATGTGATGCGTTCCTCACAGAAACTATTAATAATAAACTCTATTAAACTGATAAGGTTGTCATTGGAATCATTGCAGCATGCAGGGGTATTTTAGTCATTCAGAAAATGGTGAAAATTCCACTGGCTTTTCCCCATTGTTTGTGGTTAGATCGTGTATGGGATTTTTGACATCATTTTTCCAGAGCAGAGAGATTACATAACAGGGATGGCAGGCTGTAAACATTTCCTCAGTCAGCACAGGCAGGAAATAGGTTACATTTCTTAGAAATCAAGTGGAGGTTGTAAACGCCCAGAAAAAAATTAGTAGATAAATGACTTCCCTGGCAAATCAACGCTAAATTGTAGCTGAAATATCACCGTGCACAGAAGAGTTTTAACGTCTTGCTCTGATAGTATTTCCAGTATCCGGATCTGTCTGGGTCATGAAGAAGATAAAGCGTTCCAGAGCAGCCTTCATGGGAAGAGGCCACAAGCGGGAGAAAGGGGCTGAGGAGAATGCAAAGATGCTTCCCAAGGCCAAGGAGAGTGAGAAGCAGGAAACAAAGTGGGTAGAAAAACTGAAAATCTCGGTCTGCAACTTGGTAGAGACTGTTCCTGGCAGGAAAAAGGCAGCTGTAAAGAAGGATAAAAGCAAAAATGAGGCAGTAAATTTGCTGGAGATGAAAACAGATAGGAAAGAAGAGGAGGGAAAGATGCCTACAGGTAACCTTGAAGTTCTCTCTCTCCAATCCCAGACCATCTCAGCCTCTGCCAGTCCCACAGACTTGTTTTTGTTACTTTCTGGAATAGAGGCTTTAAGTTTTGCTCCTCGCCATCCTTCACCTAATTGATTGTCCTTTATGAGCTGTACGTTCTGTGAATGTTCTGTGACTCACTTTCCCTAAGCCTCATGCACATTTCTTTTTGCTGCTCTTATTTTATCTCTACAAAGACTCCTGATATATCTTGTAAAAAAAAGGGATGATGTACGTTTGACTTATGCCCTATAGGATATGACTGTGCTGCTCTTCCACAGAGTTGTGCATGGATTAACTGGATGAAGGAAACCTTTCCTATTTGCTGTGTGTATTGAATGCAGCTCCCCCATTGCTTTGCTGGAGATCCTTGCATTAACCTTTCCCCATTTTGCGTCGTGTTCTTCCCTTCAGTCTGGTTAGATTTAATCCTAACTCCACAGAGGAGTTATTTCATAGAGGAAAATTAGGATACATGCGAAAGACAATTAAAGCAAATACTCTTTCATTTTTCACTCGACACACACCCAAAGCAGCTTCCTGAGTTGATTCCAGTGGTTGCAGTGCTTTGTCCTGCTAGGCTTTCTGTGCAGAAGACAGGATTCCTACTAGGCTTGAATTTGAGCTCTGTGCTCTTTCAGATGTTCTTTCTGTAATTCCTTTGCTCTGTAAAAAAGGTACTTTCCTTAGTGAAGAGTTATCATGAATAAACCTGTATTGCCCACAAAAGCAGGTCTGCTGGGATGACCTTGACAAGTTGCTGCAGACAGTCAGCAGCTCAGTGAGCCTGAAGGAGAAAGAAAGAGAGAAAAAGGAAAGAACTTGAAAGTGAGAGCTGCTTGTGCTCAACCTGAAGCGAGGTCCTTTTGAGTAGAGTGAGGATTTTTGGGGTAGCCATAAACTCCATACTTCAATACATGGGTATTAAAGTGATGGGGGCGTGAACAAGCATCAAGCTGAGCTGTTATTCTCTCTATTGCAGAGGAAACCATCCGTGGATTCATTAAGCAAGGAAAGTTTTCTGAAGCTTGCCCTCATATTTTTGATCTGGAGCAGTCTGGAAATGATGGTGTGGGAAAGTCTGAGTCATTTTACACTCTCCTGGATGAACAAATGTGGTCTGTTGTGAGAGGAGCACTCGGTGGGAGTGATGGGATGCTCCTGCAGCAGTTGCAGTCAGTGGGTAAATCACTGAAGTGGCAGAAGCAGAAGAAAGAGGAGTGGCTTAGCAGTGAGCAAGGGATGGAGCCTGCTTCCACCTGGCATCCGAACTTCTGGGGGAAAGATCTGGAGAAAGAACTAACACAGTGCTGGACAGCCCAGATTCCCCACTTTATTCCCACTCGTGACACAGATGAGGCTGCACTAAAACAGCATCTGAGTCAGCTGGAAACAACATTCCTCCCCAGCCTGGAGCACAGAAGTTGTGCCTTCAAGGAGGCAGGACTGCTCATCCCCTACACCCAGAGCTACCATGCCTCTTTGTCCTCTCACCTTTCCGCCCTTACTGACAGTGAGCACTGCACCTTCAGCCAAGGGCTCTTAGTTTATGAATGGTGCCTAAAAGTATACAAAAGGTATGTCTGGAGGACATTCTGTGGACTACTGTTGTCTGCTTGGCCCTCTCACTGCTTATCTGGCTTGCAGTTTGACAAACTGTTTCCATATTTCTTCATTAGTTTTCAGGCCATGGGAAAAAAAATATAGCAGATAATTAAATTCCTACCCAAGTTTGGAAAACAGGTGTGGCTTGCCCCATGATCTGAAGAGCAGCGTACCTGGACCCAGTGTGAACTCAAAGCCTTGCCCTGAGAATGCTTTGTAGCTGTCATTGAAGCCTGAACCTACTTTGCTTTCTTGTGATTTCTTTTTGTATGGCGATGGTAGATGAGATGTTTGATTCTCTGTATTCATGTTTACTTTGCTACTTAATAGCATTAGTCTAGAATCATAATCACAGAACTGCTTAGGTTGGAAGGGTCCTTAAAGCCCACTCAGTTCCAAACCCCTGCTGTGGGCTGGCTGCCCCCTCCCAGCTCAGGCTGCCCAGGGTGCCATCCAACCCAGCCTTGGGCACTTCCAGGGATGGTGCATCCACAGAATCTATATATGTCCTACTCATTTTCAGCCCTTTTGGCTTATTTGATTGCTTCCATGCAAGCTTAGAGCTTCTCTGTTCTTTGTATAATTGCACTCATAATGGTCAGCTGCTAATCAGTTCCTCAGCTGGGCTCCTGAAGGAGGGAGGTGGTGTGACGGGTCACATCAGGGCATGCTGTCCTCACATATATGGGAGATGTGAGGTCAGGATGTATCCTTCCTATTGCTGCTTGTTCTTCAGTAAGATTAATGGGTTGCTGAAATTATAAAAACATACGTTCTGAGTTTCTTCTTTCAAAAAAGAGCAGCCTGTGACTGTGTTAGGGTCAGAAGATAATGAAGAAAGTGAAAATGAGAATAGGAGAGATGCCAGACTGACTTCAGGGAAAAAAAAAAAACATAACTGTTTGAATTCTTCTCTCTGAACACAATTGCAACCTTAGTAAATGCTCATGTGGAGATGCACTTGTCCTGGTATACAGGTGCTTTCTCTTATAGGCCCCTTTCCATTTAGATGGAGCATATGACACTGGTGCAATTGTGCACATACAGAAGTGGGTTTGTGTAATTGTGCCCAAGCCCAAGAAAGAATGCAGCAGTAGGAGAGGAAAGGGGAGAGGGAAATCAAAGAATCATGGAATCATTAAAGTTGAAAAAGATCACTAAGATTTTCTTGTCCAACCGCCAGCCCATCCCCACCTGCCCACTAATGGAGAGCAAGAAGTGTAATTGGGCAGCAAGTGCAGGAAGAAGGAAAATAAAAAAATAATAGTCAGGAAAAGGACATGAAAAAGATCATTGGACACACTGGGGCTGTGCCAGTATTAATGAGCACTGCTGGGTGTTTGTTGCATGCCCTGTGAGCCCCCAACATAGAGCAGGGGGTGCCAGTTGGGAGGGGGTACCAGATGGGAGATGGCCGCTGTGACTGAGCTCTTGCCTTCTGCATGCAGGGGCAGTGGGATGTGGCTGGGGCCCAAGCAGAGCTCCCAGGACAGTGATGTGCAGAGTCTCATGTGGATTATCCTGAAGACAGAAGAAAAGCTACTTGCAGTTGCCCAGGTAAGGACTCAGTTATTGAGTATGCTGTATTTGCCTGATATGTGGAACCCCTCGCAGCCTTCTGGATTGACACTGCTGAGGCTGTAACAAAGATTACTTCCAGACCCCAGCACAAGGAAACACGCAGCTAGTGCACAGCCCTTCTGTAAGGCCTGAGCAGGGCAGCCTGCCTTGCAGTCCCACAGGTGGCCTCTGCTAAGGGCTGCAGCACCTCTTCTCTTCCCAACTCTCCCCCTTTGAGGAGTGCTGGCTAGGCATGTGGAATACCAGTAAAGCAAGGAAGATGTATTATAGCAATGGGGAGTCTCAGAGGAAACCACAGTATTTGGAAAACTCAGCCTGGTCTTTTGGATTCAGCTAATGCAGGACCAGAAGTTACCACCCTCCGCTTCCCTCTCACTTTTCCTCTCTACCTTCTCCCCCTCTCCATGAGCAGATTGCTGTATCACCCTAGGGAAAGTACTCTAAATTGCAGTTTTCCTTAAGTGCTGTTCCCCCAGAAGCCCTAAGGTAGTCATGAACGTGGGAGCAGAGGCGCCAGCTGGTGACAGCATCCTTAAAACCTACTGATTTCAGTGTTCGAATCTGAGCCTCTTCATGGGCTGTTTTAAATCATCACCCTGGGGAAGACCGTGTGATCCTAAGGGCTTATTTTAGTGTTTATTTCAATGAAGGAAATGACTGCAGTCAGGGTATTGCTAGTGAAGTTATCTCAGAGCATGACATTGAGTCACTGACAAACTCTCAGAGCTACTAACAATGATGGAGAATTGAACTTTTTATTTTTTTCCCCTAATGTCATGACTGGGGGAAGCTCTGTAACCATGGGCATTCTGCCTTCTGGGCACACCATCCACTAAGCAGGCTCAACTAGATCTGGCAGTGGCTATAAATGCTCCAAGCTGGCTGCATTTTTTGCAGGTCTTACAGGATGCCCAGAGAGGTGGTTGATGTCCCATCCCTGGAGACAGCCAAGGTCAGGCTGGACGGGGCTCTGAGCACCTGATGGAGCTGTGGGTATCCCTGTTCATTGCAGGGGGTTGGACTGGATGTCCTGTAAAGGTCCAGTTCAAACAATTTTGTGACTCTATTATTTGTGAATTATCTCTCGGTGATCATAATATGTAACTGTGACTGTAAGTCATACAGCTCTGGTTTTGCCACTTCAATGGATGACTATATATTTCTGAATGAGAAGAGATGGAATAGAATGAGCAATAGTCTGCTTCACCTGTCCCCTAGCTTGGTCACGGGGAGTGCCAGCCTCGCACCTGTGCAAATTCAAAGCATTTGCAAAAACAGTGATGAGAGCTGTGACCACATCAGAGGGGACTGCGAACTCAAATGTCACACGGAGTTCAAAGCAGCTTCCAAATGTCATTGCAGGGAACATGGCCAGCTCTGGGTATGGGCAGTGGTACCTCAGTACTGACATGTCTGGGGCAAGGAGCCTTTGTGCCTTTTGAGTTTGAGAAGTTGGTGAGCTGGTAATTATGGTGTCATCGATGTGGCTGTTGGTGGGTCATCCCTGTCCTTGCTGCATTGGGGCATTTGACATGAGTGCAGGGCAAACCTTGCAGTGAGAAATTAGGGTTCATTCTGGTACTGAGAGGTGGGAAATGAACTTTCTGTCCCCTGCTTCTGTGATCTCAGCTCAAAACTGACTCTGTCCAAAACCACAGTATTGGCAAGAGATGGCAAGACCAGATAGGCATTCCTGGACAAAAGGAGGGTTCATAACTATCTGAAGTGACTTGACGTGACTTCCTCCCCCTATTTTCTCAAGTAGACAAAAGAAGGACTGAGAAGTGAATGTGCTTTGTAGAATTTGGGCCGAGTTGCTGCTGCTACCCAAGTGATCAAGGCTCCCAACAGCCTTGTTCTGCCTGTGCTGTGCACTCCAGCCTGCACTGAACGTCTCATCCAATTTTGACTGTACTTGTTAAGTAGGTGCAGGTCTTGACGATGTTAAATTCTCACATGTTTTAAAACAGGAGTTGGACAGATAAGAGAGGAGCAGGAGGAAGCTGGAGGTTAGTTATGGCTGTGCTTGTTACATCAGAAACTCTGGTGCTCTGTCTGTTGGTGCGTGGTGTGCTGGTGTCACTGCAAGGGCTACAGAGGGCAGGCTCACATTGCCTGGTCCAGAGCAACCAAGTGCTCTGGCTCAACAAGTTACTGCCCTGCAGTGAGTGACTGTGCTTTGTCCCATTGTGTAGCAAGACCTTTGTGTTGGTTAAAGTTACTTTGCAGCTGGGGCAGGCCAGAGATGGTGAAGCTCAGCTTGGATCTGTTATCTCAGCACATCCTGCTCACACAATTGCTTGCAGTCAGGTGTTGGCACTCTGAAAGGAATTTTTTCTTGGGTTGTTTATAATCGCTTATTTGCCTTTGTTTAACACTTTTAAACGAATGTGGCAGAGCAGTTTTGGATACACTTCTGATGAAATTCTTAAGTGACAGCCATAAATTTTGTAATTCATCAGCCAGAAGAGAACAAAGACAAAAATGGAAGATCAGGCTTTACATTCTTTCTATTTCTTTGGTGAAAGATGCAGAAATGAATGAATAACTAAGCCAGGCTTTTGAATTTAAAGCTTCTATAAAGGTCAGATCATGTTTTAAGCAACGAGCCCTTTCTCTACAGCGTTAGTTTTGTTTTTATAGTCAATTGAAAATAGCACAAGCCAGCCAAGCCTTGGGAAATTTCCCATCACACCGCCTCATGGGGCTCATCTTGCTGTGACAGTAGCTCTAAACACGAACCCGACTCTATTGGTACTCACATGTCCCTGGCTCAAGCGAGGGAAAGCTTTTCATTAGAGCTGGCTGGTTTATGTGGTGCTGGTTGGAGCTAGGAAGGGTGGAAAATCTCAGCTACAGTCGCTGGCAGGCTTTGTGCCTAAGTGTTGTTTTGCTGTGTGGGCACCTTCACTGGAGCTAAGCTAGCTAGGGAAGGCTGTAGATAACCCGAGCTGACATGGGGATGAAAGGATGCTGCAAATCTTTTAAACTCGAGCAAACAATGTAGAACAAAGCAGAACAATGTTATTAGGTCAGCTGGAAAACTGCCAGGCTTTGGGTTAAATGAGATGGCCAAAAAACAGAGGCAGAAATTCATCTAGTCCAAATGCATAATGAAAGGCTGGGAAACCTAACTCATTACAAATGCCGTCACACCTCAACTATTCTTCTTTCTTTATTATAATAATAATAATTTTTTTTTTTTTTTAGAAGGAAGTAGGGAAAGCCCTGAATGAAGCCTTTGATACTGGGAAAACCCCTTGCACAGATGCTGCAATCATTCAGGTAAACTGGGGAGGGAGTTGAAAAGCTTACATCCTTTGGGGTAGACGCATTGTTGCACACAACTGTAGGTAATTGGCGAGATCCGGTTTTGCATGTTTTGGGCTCAGCTCAGTGCATTACAAGCTTGCAAGTCAGCTGCCACATTTTAACTGCTTCTCTTAGCCCTCAAACCTGCTTTTCTCTCGAGTGTTTGGATTAAGGTCTGCAGGAGCATCAAAAGAAATCCTGGGGATTACACCTGATAGAATCTAGATAGAGATAGTGGACAGCTTATAGGGCCCTCACATCAGCTGAGATGCTGTAGATATGGTGGTCCTATCTCCAACATCTGGCCATGTCTCAGCCCTGAGGGTTTGGCTGTGCTATGTGTAGAGCTGGTAGGTTTGAGTGTTCTGTGGTAGGTGATGAAGAGCCTAGATAAAATGGCAACCCTTACGAAATTGTCACTTCCTCAATTTTCTCAGGCTGACCCCTAAAGATCAAATAGAAAATGAGCACCATGCTGTGGAAACTCATCAGCTGTGGTTTCCTCACACTTTGGAGTGGTGTGTTTTATCCTGTCCCTTCTGGTGAACTTTTACATCTGTTCTGAGCAGTGGAAAAACCCACTGGTGATGTGTGTCACCCTTTGTGTCTTGCTGACTCTTCCCAGAGCATTGAGAGAGCACAGCACACGAGTCAGTCTGTCTCCTTTTATCCATCTGCCTCCCTCCCCCTTGCAAGCTTCTGTTTCCATAGAGTAACTAATGGGCAGCATTAAGTTGCCACCAGATCATGCCTGCCCAACATGGGCTGGGTTTTAGCTGTCAGGCACAGCCCACCTGCTTGTAGGCACCTGAGCTGTATTCCTGTTCACTGCATAAAGAAAAATTGTCTTTGAAATCCACAGATATTAACAGAGAAGACAAAAGCAGCCCAGCACATCAGTGAGAGCCTAAGAGAGAAGGTGGAAGCTGTATGCCTGGAGGAGTACCTGAGCTTCCTGGATGGGTAAGGGGGATGATATTTTACCTGTTGGCATGTCCTCAGTGCTCAGTAGAATGAAATCTTGGTGAAGCCACTGGCAATCCTGTTTTCAGATCCTAAGCACAGCCAGAAAGAGGGGCAGCTTCATGGCTGATGGCCAGGACTGGCACTTCCTGCCCTGCCTGTGTTTCCCAGGCCTGGTGCTGCCTCCTGGCTCCCTGTAGGGTGAGAGCTCTGCTCTGTTGTGCTTCTTGGTGGATGATGAATGCCGTGTCCTCATCTTTTGCCCTCTCACCATTTCTTCGGACTCCCTACATCTGCATTTTGACCCTAGGCATCTCCCTCCCTTTGTATGCTGCACAGCAGAAAATGCCAGTGCTGCTGGTTGTAGATGAAGTAATTCAGAAAGAGATACGATTTAAGATCCTTGGCTTCTCACATTATAAAAGGGAGGAAGTTCCTGTAATACACTATTGTTCAGGAGCCACTTGTGAGACTGAAGCTGCAATGAAGCAGTCAATAGACTTTGTGGGTTGTTTGTGCACATCAAGGCTTTTAGTGTTCTGCAACTTCATCAGAAAAGCCAAGTTGCTTCCCAGAAGCAAGTGTTGCAGCAGAAACAATGATAAAATGAACCTCCTGCCTCTATTAAGAAGTGGCACCCAGGCAGCTCAAGGGCTGTCCCCATCCATCGCGATGCTCTCCCTCCTTACCAGCTGGGCAGGACAAAGACCATCTTTGCCTTGCTCTAGGTCCCCTTTCAGAGAGTGAAACCACGCACACTCAAAATACAAGCAATCACAGAGTATTTCTTCCTTTTGCTGCTAAGATAACACTGTCAGATGTGTTACAGAACACACCAGCTTAAAAATATGTCATCTTGTTTTAATTTAGCTATGAAAACAAAGTAAGAAGCGTTCTCCAGCATGATGGCTTCCATGAGATCTGCAGCAGCTTCCAAATCATTGAGAATGTCTTCATTCTCAGGTAAGGAATCAGACCCTGATGGCATCTGAAGTGAAATGAACTTTCTACTTTCTGATTTTCTTCTAACTCAGCTGAGGGGTTGGCTTTGCCTCCAGCTGGATCTGGAGCTCCATGCACACCACGTGGTGAATGTTAAGCATGGAAGGAGCTGGCTGTGGCCTTTATCTTGGCCAACTCTGCTGTGTGTTGATTTGTGGTTCCCTTCTCTGGCCTGATTATCCCTCATTAGGAAAATTCCATAAATGTTGCACTGAGATGCATGTGCTTATGTACTTCAAGGTAAGCCCACGCTCAAGTGCTTTGCTGAATGAAACCCTGTTGAACATGCCAGGATTTTCCTGAGGCTGTTTGGAAGGAAGGAAGCAATAAAGCACAGAAGGGTGGGGGAGGCTTTTTGCACCTCCAGACTAATTTCAGAAGCGTTTGCAGCAATAGAGAAAATGAGATTGCTTCTGTTCTTTCTGTGTAAAAGTATCTGAGGATCTCCAGAGTCAGCAAAATGCCTAAATCCAGCATATGCACAGCACTTATTTGACACTGGAAACTTGCACTGAGCCTGTAGCTGTTTTGTCTGTTGTATGTGTATGTTGCTATTGCTGGACCCTAAACTGAATACTTACGGGACTCCTTTATGTAATTCTTTATAGTGATACTAAAAATGAAGTTACACATTGAGCTTTTCCAGAAAGTAAAATGTCTGGTTTCAAACCAGTGATCACTTTAACAGGGTTTTGCAGTCTTTAAGACTGTTCTGATGGAATATAATTGTTCACCTTGTATTTGTAGGGTGTCAAAGGCTCACAGAATGCTCACCAAGCCTCCATTTGTCAAGGCCTCTTAATGCCTTCTCATTTTTGGAAATACTAGCTTTTTCAGTCATCTAAGCTCACTGGGTGCAAGTGGCATTTGTGTGTGTTTGAGCTTACATGTCTTTGTGGCAACATCTTAATAAGAGCTGTCCAAAAGACGGGAGCATTGATGTGGGTCACTTGTCTATTCAAGTGTCCAGGCAGTCACGTTGGTTGCAGGGGGAAGAGATTTGATATGAGAGAATACCTCGATTTGATCTGATCAATTTTTTTAATGTCCTTTTTTGTTTTTATGCAGAAATGTCTGGTATAAGTTAACATACCTTTGTAGTGCCAGCACTGATCAGGATGTTAAGATGAAAAGATTTATAGACAGGATGGAAGATGAGATTACGGAGCATTTTCTGCAGACAATCACTTCTGAAGTCAAGGTATGGGAGACCCATGCTAATACTGAATATTTTCACGATATCAGGCAGGCACCCACTTCAGTGGGTATAACAATACTTGGTACTGTGCTAGAAATAAGTATCCTGTACCACCTCTGGGGACCCAGACCCCAAGAGTTGAGCTCCACTTGAGTGGAGTGCTATATATCCTTAGCAGTTGGGTATCTTCATTCGGCAGCGATAATTCACAAAATCCAAGATGGTGGTGGGTAGTCAGGAATTAGACCCAGGGAAGCTGTGGATGCTCCATCCCTTGAGGTGTTCAAGGCCCATTTTTCATAGTTTTATATCTTCTAGGTTTGGGTTTAAGAACTTAATATATCCTTCCTCATTTTGAATTGTTTCTGTCTTTCATGTGTTGCCTTTATTTGAAATAAATGTAAAGGATGCTGCAGCTTGTGGAGGAGTCTTTTTTTTCTGAGGGCAAAAAGAGCAAAAGCACAGCAATCCACATCTGTAGCCTGTGTGATGTCTCCACATGTTCACTCTGACTCTTTTCCACAGAGAACACTGAAGGATCATTTCAGAAAGAGTGACAGTGGTTTCAGACGCATCCTTGAACTCTTAAATCAAAGCTTTTTGATGTTTAAGAAGAAAAAAACAGACAAATATCAGGTAAGAAATAAGGCAGAAAGTAAGAACAAGATATTCAGAAGTAGCTAAAACTAGTCCATGAACCTCTACTTGTGCAGTATTCCAGCATTAAAATGAACTCCCATTTCTTCTATCAATAGGTCTGTTACAGATCTAGTGGTCTCAGTCCAGTTCCTCATAGTTGAGCATCTACTTTCCCATGACAGCTAGGGCCTTTCTGTAATCACTCAGAGAAACCAAGAAGAGTAGAAACGAGAAAACCAAATGTATCTTCCAAACAGAGAGGGGGAACATTGAGCTGTCTCTGATACTGCAGTTGCCCCAGTACCACTTTATTGGTATGCTAAGCGTTGGACTCCCTTTCTCATTCCTCCAAGTTCTGCAGCTTTTTGTTGGTGCTGATTTTAACTAACCTAGTGAAATGTGGAAAACAGTAATGGAACAGAAAAATTAGTAGTTATTCTGCTGTTGTTCAGAGCCTGTCACTGGGTATTATGTCACGTTAGTGCTGGGGTAAGCAGTGGCTCAGTGGTGGAGTGCTGGGCCAGAGCCGTCTGTCTCTTGCTTTATCTCTTTTGGACAGGGCTGTGGATTTCCTGTACCTTTGGACTACAGCCTAAAACTGGGCTGATTTCCACTGCTAATGAAAATGTGTTTTCTCTGCAACAGCCATCTCCCCTTACAAATGTTCACTCTCCCTCCCTCTTCAAGCACTGCTTGGTCTTAGCACTGATGTTTCTTAGCAGGTTGTGGGTGGCTTAGAAGTATTCACGTGAGCTCTGTGCCCAGCCACAACGGTGTGCCCATGGGTATGGCCAGGGAATGTGTCTAGCAGGGGTGTTCCATGGAGACTGGATCTTGCTTTGTCTGTAGTCCAAGCTCTCCTAAAGCTATGCTGATTGCTAGCTTGGTGCTAAGCCAAGCGTTAACTTGCTGCTCCTAAGCATGAGTGGAGCTCAGCCAACTGGTCCTATTGCTTTCAGTTGGATGTTTCCACACTTATTATCAGTGTTATCCACATACAGCTTGGAGTCATCCACACACAGCTTGTATTACACCAGGGATGCTTAAGCAGAGAAATGGGACATCCTTCTGCATGGGCCTTATATCACCTGCCTACATTGGTCAGAATCCTATAGGTATGGTCTGCTCCTTGTTCATTATCCTGCTGAGTATAGAGGAGTTAATTCGATCTTCTTTGCTCTGGAATAGGCTCTTGTCAAGTCTGTGAACAACATAATTACTAAGCAATATGTAGAAGCCCTCCTGACCACTTCCAGGAAGTCGTCTGTGCGGAGGAGGAGGAAGCAGATTGTCAGCAAGATGGAAGAAGATCATAGAATGCTGCATACCATCTTTAAAGAGTGCTTAGTAAGTCTTTGATATGGTTATGGTTTTGCTCTGTCATGAAGAAGAGTACTGGAAGAGAGAAAAGCTCTGAAAGCAAGAGACAAGCTTAAGAGGTCTTAACCACAGTGGTATCTAGCTTCATAGAAATGAAAATCAGGGGCTGGAAGACAGCTTTTCCTATCTGCCAGAAGCTTTTAGTTTGTAGTTTTGAAATGCGTGACTAGAGCAGGCAAGATTCACATTTCTACCACTGAAATAAGAATGAAGTACATTCCTCTAAACTGGTAAGACAGCTCTAAGGCTGTCAGCTCCCCCAGGCAAGACTTTGCGCCTTACCATGTGTACGCAGATGAGGAAGGGGTGTCTGAAGAGCTGCACTCCTGCCTTGTGCTTTCCCTTGAGCCTCTGGAATGAAGAACTGAATCAGCTGCTCCACATCTTCACCTTCTCCGTGTGTTGCCCCATATGGCTGCCCCTCACTGGCCATGGGATATAGCTGTTGTTGCCCTCCCATCTGGCCTCTTCCTTCCCTGCAGACTCTTCTATGGCTGCTGCTGGCTGCCTGTGCTTTTAGCTGAAGACCTGCCTTTCAGCGATCCGTCACCGACGTGTCAGAGCTTCGAGAAATCGGGGTGTTGGGAAGAGTGAGGGGATTCTCTAGTGTTAACCCTGAGGTTTACCAGTAATGCTGTGCTCAGCATCAGCTTTGGCTGAAATGTGCAAGGACAGCTGGTTTCATAGTATAAGCGAGATATGAGAAATCTAATTATCTGCCAAAGCTCTATGTTCCGCTTGGGTGAAAAAAGCCTGCATCTACTTAGTACAGTTTCCCTCACGCCCCTACTCTATTCTCTTTCTTACTTGATGTAGATGCACTGAAAACCTAGGGGGGGAAATGCATAAGCAGCTTGCAGGGGGCAGCCTGATACTCAGTCAAATGAGGTACATGGTTATGCATGCGAAGTATGTGCTCTACTGCAGACTAAATTTGTGCAGTTGCTGCTCAGGCTTCACCTGCTCCTTGCCCAGCTGTGCCCTCCGTTCAGGCTCTTCCTTCCACTCTGTCTCAGAACACACTAGGAAATACCTTGCTTCTTTTCTCAGAGCAACACATGTCCTAAACAATACAAGCATCCAAACACTGCTGACAAGCCGCCTCTTCTTTGTCTTTTTAGATTGCAGGCTGTTTACCTCCGACCTTTCCTGTCTATATAGCACTCAACAAAATCTGACACCTTCTAATTAATTAGCATTTTGTAATAGGGAGCTTGCCAAGTATGAAGCCTTACAGTATTGGTGCATTAGGAGCTGAGTACAGCGTGTGCACTGTGCAGAGCTGAACATGTTGTGTGTCTGCAGTGCGGAGGAGGAGAGAGAAGGCTGTCTGCAAGTATTGCTATTGTTTTTGATTTACGTTCAGTGCAGAGATGAACTGCATGGAGGATATGGCCTGCTGTTTCTAATGCCCCATGGAGAACCTGGGCTTCTCCTGGTCTGGTCTGGCAGCCTGCTCTCCAGGTTTGCTTTGTCACAGAGTCTCTGTTGACGCGATGGCATCAATAATTCAGAGAGGCAATTTAATTGCACTACAGCACCAATGAAAAATGTGAACAACACCCCTCACTTGGCAGCTCATCCACATTCTGCTTCCCTCAACTTTTCTAAAAATGCTGTGTGTGTCTTGCTAGATTTTTGAGGCTTTTTTCTTTTACGTGCTCCAGTTCAGAGGGAGTTGGCCAGGCACAGCACCATGCTCAGATCCCTTACAGTACTCAGCCCTGCTTCCCTTTGTTTGTTACAACATCTGTGTTACCTCACCTGCTGGTTGGGGTCACTCTTTTGTCCCTGGGCTGGTTCCATGGCTGCTGTCATGTGCTGGCCTGCAGGACTTTCTCTCACACAGTGCTTACCTGGGGAAGGAAGCCATTTCCCAAAGGGTGAGATAGCCTTTGAGAGGACAGGAGATGTAAGGAGAAGCCTGCTTTGCGAAAGGAAGTGCAGAAGGGAATTCTGTGCTGCTGCACGTAATCCCTGAGCCATCCTGGAAACAGCCTGTGTTTTCTCTTCTCCTAACCAGGAGGGTCAACGTGCTTCTTATGCATGTACAGACAGTCCCACAAAGCTCCTAACCCATGGAGTGAGAACCTGAATGTGATGTGAGGCCACCTCCTAACATACATTGCTTTCCTTGCCCTGAACACTCCTTTGCTTCTCTTCCCAGGGTCCCACAGCTGGTGCTCTCAAGGATCTCATCAAAGCAATTTTAGGACTTATTCAAGCTCCTGATGCTGAGGGGATGAAAATAGCCCTGCTGCCCATATTCAGCCAATTTCCTGATCTAAGGTAATTTGTTTACGTAGTTTCTGCACAAATACTTGCCGCCAGAGCAACATTAGCCCTGTGAGATATTCTCTTTGCAGTGTGCTGGCCCAGGCACAGCGCTTATGTTTGAATGCACTCCATTCTTCCTATTTGCAGATGCAGCTTAATGTGGTTTTTAGTTTTGTCTGACATTAACCACTCGAGCTGAGATGTCCCTCCGTAAAAGTGAAGGATAGATGAAGTGTCTGTCAAAAAAGCAGGAACACAGTGGAAAAATAATATCTGAATGAACAACATACAGGCTGCACTGGTGCACTTTACAGCACCGGCACATGTGGGCCAAATGTAAGCTTCAAGAACATCCTCAACTCAGGAATTTCATAACTTCCAAGTACTTGGCTTTTGGCTTTCACATTTCACCAGTTCTTTTCTAGGAGTAACTATTTCCACATAATCCACACTTCAATTTTTCATAGGAATACACACTTCAATTTTTCATAGGAAGCTGTTAAAAGAAATGAAACCTGACTTCTATTAGGAAGGTGAGATTTTAGCTAACTGTATTTGTTCCAAATTCTGTTTTTTATTATATCCATCTTGAGCTCTGATGTCTTGTACTAGGGACTGTGTTTTTTCAAGTTAACATCATTACAGTGTAGAGCTCTCTGTCATAGGATGCTCTGAGGGCCAAAAGCGTGAATAGCTTCAAACAGGGAGCAGACAATTTGTGGTAGATAATTGTCTTAGTGCCTATTCAACATGACCGTCATGATACAACTCCTAGCGAAGGAAGTCCCTTAACTGCAGACTGCCAGAAGCGAAAAAGAAAGACAAAGAGATCATGTTATGCTTGGCCTGGTTTCCATATTCTTTTCCTAAGCATTTGCTTCTTTTAAAGAAGCAGTACTGAGCTAAAAAGATGTTTATTTGATACAGCATAAAGGTTCTTATTCTCTTATTACACACACACACACACACACACACACACACACACACACACACACAGAGTATATATATGATCAGCAAAGCAATGCTAGGTAATTCCATAGGAGGAGAGGAAAGAAATGATAGATGCTTTCAAATGATCCAGTGTAGAGTTACCCCAAATCCATTATGGAAGATGTCAATTTTTTTCCAGGAGAAAACTGAGGTGAAGATTTTCACAGTTCCATGTGCACAGAGCATGCGACCTTTGAGCTCAGTCATGTCATGCACAGCCGTGATGTTATGGCCTTCTCCTTTCTAGGTGGCCAAAGAGTGTCAAAAAACAGTTCAGTAGGTTCTAAGCCTTTGCCTGGCCCAGCAATACGGGGTGGTGGGAAGCAAACCTTTTCCCTTGGTTCTTTCACTGACACATCCTCTTATCCTTTTGAAAAGAGAAGAACATCTGAGCGCAGTGCTGAACATCAAAGAGTCGCTCCGCCGAGAAGACAGGGTTGCTCTCTTGAGGATATTTCGTGATAATTGTGGGAAAACTGAAACAGAAAGCAGCTTGCTTTTTGAAGATATAGAAGTAAAACCTGGAATGTGTTGCTGCTTTTGTTGTTAGGAAAGGTAGGTGTGTGTGTGTGAGTGTGCTTGAGAGTCACGTGTACATGCACGGCCATGCCTGCTTCCAGGGGCACGGAATGCCTGTGGCTGTAACATCACCTCTCTGAGCTCCTTGTTGCTGTACACTCCATGTATGCTTTCCTTGCTCTGGCTGCAAATTTTCACACCGTGAGGCATGACGTTGTAGGTGGTGAAGGGAACTGAATGCTGAGAAGTGTGATTCAGCTTACAGCAGCAATAAAGGAGAAGGCAGGGCTTTTCCTCCCTGTTCTTCCCTCCTATCTGTGCATCACTGCAGCAAGGCTCCTCTGCAGCATCCTCTGCCTCTCAGCCCATTACGATATGTGCACATGCAACCAGGCAAGTGCTAGTGCCTCCTTGCAGGTCCTCACGGTTTAAAAATAGCTTTCAGTGGAGAGCATAGAGCTGTTTGCTTCACTTGAAATAATCTGTAACTTCTTTTTAGTTTGAATTTGTCCAGCTCCCACTGGACAATATTTTGTTTTATCTGCCATGCCAGAGCCCGCTGCTATCAGAAAGCTCAGTATTTACAGATTGTCACCAGCCACCTTCTGTTTGTTAAGCTGAATAGATTGAGTATCTCAGGTTGAAAAGTACAGTCCCTTTGCACCACCTCCTCCTCTGCTCTCCCATGTCACTGTTTATTTATAGTTCCCCATGTTAGCAGAGCAAGGATGAGTTACGCAGAGCTCTGACCTGGGGCTCCAGGCACAAGCAGACAGCAGGTTGCCCTGTTATAAGGAAGAGAAAGCAATGAGAGAAATAATTAATAAGCAAGCACACTTTCCCCTTATAATGAAAACTGATTGAGATATAATGAATGGCTATCAGTCACCCACTTGTATACCACCCTTTAAAGTAGTTATCCATAGCACCACTTTTGCCTTAGAAAAGATGTTCAGGAACATGCTTTTAAAATACTGTAAATCACTTAATCTCCTATTTGCTGAAATCCCCTGGGTAAGTAGGCTCCCAAATCCCAGAACTGGCGGGGCTACAGTGTGGCGGAAATGTTTGCGCTACAGATTGGTAGTCTCATTCCAGCTCATATGTAGCAGTGAAACTGGCTGTGGGATGTGCTTAAATAAAGGTCACCTTGATTTACAGTAAGGGCAGTGAGCACTGGCACAGGTTGCCCAGAGAGGTGGTGGATGCCCCATCCCTGGAGACAGCCAAGATCAGGCTGGAAGGGGCTCTGAGCACCTGATGGAGCTGTGGGTGTCCCTGTTCAGTGCAGGGGGTTTGGACTGGATGGCCTTTAAGGGTCCCTTCCAACTCAAACAATTCTGTGATTCAGTGACTGTCAGCAAGTGAACACTGATAAAGTTTAATTCTGTGAATAGAAGCAATGTTTTTGCTGTTTGACTCTTGCACGTGTTCTGACAAGTGCTATTCAATTACACAGCTTATTTCTTGCTTTCAAGAAGTCCTACTGTGAGAAACATGAAGTTCTCTCTCCCACGTGGCAGTATCTGCAGTCACAGCCCCTGGAAAGCTTCATGGACTTGTGCAGCTGGATGCATGAAGAAGCGTGGCAGCTATGGAAGCCAGAATTCCTGCACTTCTGCAGGAAAACCACATGGCCCAGATCCTAATGTTCTATGCAAAGACCAGGAAGAAGTTGATTGGGGTACGGCTGAAAGACGTTCCTTCAGAATTGCCTAGAGAATGCTAGTCCTGGTGGTTATTTCCACGATGTGCTATCCTGGTGTGGAGGAGGGGGAGGTTTCCCTCTGCCAAATTTCTGTTTCACACAGTCTCATGCATAACAAGGGACTGCGGCACCATACAGTGTCCTAGCAGGTGATACAGTATGACAACCTGCCCCAGGGCTCTCTGTAGAGCCTAGCCCATGGGGCATCGTGCAGGATCCAGCCCCTGTAAGCCTGGCCTGGTAGAAATGTGGCCTTTCCCTTGTCACACCAAGGTCGCAAGCCCCAAGAGTGCGAGCAGAAGATGGCATTTGTCCTCGTGTCCCTTGCTGGGATGGCTCATGGCAGTCTCCTTGTGGGATGGGGAGCTCTGCATGTACAAGTTTCTCAGCTGGTGCTGGAGCACTTTTGCATTCATTTTTGTTCCTCAGTTACTGGAAATTTCCTCTTGCTGTGTAAAGCAGCTCCTTTGGAGAGGGAGTGGAAGGCCTTGAGGGAAGTAGGCAGTGAAAGGAGCTGTTTGTCCCAGCCTCCGGGCAAGGTCTGTGCTGTTTTCAGATGTAAATAGGCAGTTCCGCTGAGGAAAGCACTAACTTTCTAGTTATCTATGGACTGTTCACACCCTCAAGCTGGATTTGATTCAAGGCCCTCCTTTAATTTAGGTCATTACAAACCTGCTCCTCTCTGGCCATGTAAACAAGAAAAAAACTCTGCCACCTCAGATCTGCTGGTGCTACTGGCACCAACACTGGCTCTTCTCTAATAGGAAAAGGGGCAATCTGTGCATAACCTGCAAGCTTGCAAGGCTGGGGCCATGTCCGGCTCCTGGGCTGTGGGGTGGTGCAGGTCTGAATGGATGCCACCACGCTTTGCCATGCAAACACCCCCTTCGGGTGCCCCTTTGGGACATGCCAGAGATGGAGCCACATCTTGGGGTGGCTCTGTGGGGTGGTGGACTCCTGTCACATTGTGCAGTGCTGTGCTGGAAGTGCTGACAGCCCTGTCAGGCATGCCAGGTCATTTGTCCTCCCATGCTGCCTAATTGCACATTTTTTCAAGGGCAGGAAGTGATTACAGCCCCAACTTTGTGACAGCGGGATTAGAGGCAGCCTCTGTTTATTGGAATTTCAATCAACGAACCTTCCAGAGAAAATAAATAAAAACCCCTTTGACATTTTGATCGCGTCTGGTCTAAAAATAATTCCACCGCACTTGAGAGATTCCTGCCACAGACATTTTGATTGCTACATCCATCTCTTCCATTTGACATTCACAGGCAGACAAGGGTATGTTCTACTTGCGGGCAGAGCCGGGGAGCCCTCGGGGATGGATTTGACCCGTGGTGAAATGGCTGGGCCATGCTGGGTGTGCGGTCACCATCTTCTGCTCTGCATTCTTGTATAGGATAAGCACTGCTTTCAGTAATGCCTCTTAATGGCCTGTGCATGGCATCAGATTGTGGGCAGGGCAAATAAAGACTCGGCTCCAGGAGGCAACCTCGGGTGAGGAGCTTTGTCCACCAGGTTGAGTACTGGTGGCATGTGGGAGGCTTCCTTGACCTGGGGTGTTCTTTGGAAGGGGAATGGGAGGACAGGCAGATGGCACGGGAGGAACACCCTTGGCCACCCACAAGCCTGTTGGGGCAAGCAGATGGTGTGTGGGGGCCTGATGGGGGCTCCCAGGAGGGGAGGTGGTGGGGTTCTGTGTCACACAGGAGGGGTGAGCAGCGGAGAGACTGTCTGGGGTGGTCAGGCAGGGGAGGGGAGGCTGTGAGCATGGGGAGTGAGCGATTTCCCTTGTTTTGGGGGATTTAACCCACTTCACTGTGAGCCTTGACATTCCTAAAAGACCCCTTTCTAGGCTTCACCCCAGGCTGGGGTTAAGGCGCTTGGGTGGGATTTGTGCTGCACTCAGTGGAGGGCAGGAAAGCAGGATCACGTTCAGGATCTTCCTGCAGGATTATTCCACTGCCTAGGGAAGTAAGCACTGCCCTTGCTGTCTGTTTTGTAGGGCCTGCTGCCACCCCAGAACTGCACTGAGCACTGCCCTGGTACCCGGCAGCTCCACCAATGCACAGAGCTGCTTGGAGCTCGGCATCCCTTTGCAAGGGCCCTCTCCTACTATGCAGGGACCACTTGGTCATGCCATTGCCTTGCTCACCCGTGTTAGGAAGAAATTCAGAGGGCAGTGAGGCCCTGGCACTGCTGCCTGGAGAGCTGCAGTGCTCCATCCCTGGAAGTGCCCAAGGCCGGGTTGGGTCGAGCCATGGGCAGCCTGAGCTGGTGGGGGCAAACAGCCCATGGCAGCAGTTGGGACTGGGTGGGCTTTAAGGCCCCTTCCAACCCAACCATTCTGTAATTGTAAAGGTGCACGCAGACGAAAAACCTTTGCTGAGGCCTCTACTCTGCACAAAGGGGCTGAGCCGGGTCCCCCTCTGCCCCGGGGACAGCCCGTGCTGCGAAGGCTCACGCAGCTGGTGCCACCTGGTGGCTTTCGGATTCCCTTCAGCTTCATAAATAAGTATTTGCAAGGGGCCGCGGTTCTGTGCAGCGGTTTGTTCTATGGCCGAATCACCCATCACAGAGCCTCGCAGGGTTTTGTAACAAACGTAAAGCAAAGCTCCGCGCACAAACGGCGTCCCCCAGAGCCAGGCGCCCTCCCGTCCCTCCTCCTGCGGCCCCGGGTGCCGCCGCCAGGTGGGGGTACGGCCGCGGGAACGCGCCGCTGGGGAGCGCCCAGCGCGGGGCTGACGGCCGCCAGGGGCCCTTCTGCTGCCCCGGGCGCGGTGCGAGGAGCGCGGCTGCTGCTGCTGCTACCCGCCGGGCAGGGGCCCGTGCAGCCGGCCAGCGCCCCGGGCTTTGCTTCTTGCAGCGCTTTCTCGGGCACCGCTGGCGGTCAGCCACCCTCTCCGTTCGCCTTCGCGTTGCTCAGAGCAGACAGCAGCCCTCGGTGCTGACAGCTGGAGCTGCGGAGTTGCTTTCCATGCTGGGCAGGTGTCAGCTCGTTTTTGCAAATCCCAGCGAGAGATTTCCTTTTTCACAGCGATGTGTTGACACAGCCCGTTTGTGAACCTTCATTACTCCGCAGTGTTTGGCTTTTTGCAGTTATTGCTGGACGGGCAGTTTCCTCCCTGTGTTTGAGCAGTTGTTTACTTGTGTGTCATCGTGTTATACTCATTCAGCATCCCATTGATCTTTTTTTCCTAGATAGCTGCAAGATCAAATCCTGTCCTCTGCCTCCCTGCATCCTTTGCATTTCAGCATCCAAAACCTTAATGAACCTGTTTAATTCCTGTCTGGGACAAAGCAAACAGATGAAATCCGTCTCTAGAAGCCTCCAGTTTATTTAGGCTGCAGTTGGATGCACAGTTTGTTATCATTCTCATATTTCATTTTGTTTTTGGCAGTGTAGCTGCATAAACATCCCCCACAGCACCCCTCCCGGGGCAGAGCTCGGGGCTGGATGTAAAGCAGGGCGATGGGGGGGTGGGGGTGGCACAGACTGCTCAACCCGGCCTGCTGCTGGCGCAGATGCACCTCTGAGCACTACAGTTATGTCCCGTGGTGCTTTTCATCCCTTGGTACCGGCATCTGCGCTTTGGCTTTTACTTGTTCCCTGATGCCTGTGCCACAGCTTGACGTGAATCCGCTGGAATTTGAGTAAGTGTTGTTTCTGCCTGTAATTCCCTCTCAAACTTCAGAGGATTAAGGAATTCATGAGCAAGCTAAATTCCCACCACACTCCACATCCCCCCTTCCGCACTGGGAGACGTCTTTGTGCCTTCAATATTATTTCCCGAGTTGCTGCCAGCTCCTCCAGATTCCACGTTCTCCTTAGGTTGACCTGCCTCGGGTCTCTCCTACTGCATTTCATCTGCCCCTGCTGACTGTTTTTTTCCCAGCTCCTCCTGTGCTGAGATCCAATGTCTCTCTTCTTTCCCCATCCATGGTTCCTCTCCCACCATCACTCATCTCACCTTCAGTACGGTGGCAGGAAGGGGGTGCTGAGCCCCGTGGCCTTGCTGCTCATGCAATGCCATATCCTGTGTTTGTCCAAGCATTAGGAATCGACATTTTGTTTCTGTCCTGTCCTTTCCCAAGGCCATGTATAGTTAACCCCACGCTGTTGTTTCGCTCATATGCATCCTGACCTTCAGTGCAGGCTGAGCTGCCAAACTCTGTGTTTAGGACTTTCCCTCTCCAACCCCGACACAGAGCAGTGGGTTGGATTGTAGGGCTCGTGAGGCTGGAAGGGTACAGGAAAAGCAGAGATTCTGGGAAATCACGTGTCACTCCCAGCATTTGGAAACAGTTGAGGCTGCCAGCCATGATGTAAGCTCACAGTTGTGCATGCTTTAGGGGACTGGTCAAGGCAAGGCTATAGCTACTGCAGAAGGCAGAGCATGGCCTGAGTCATTCATTTGGAAAAGCCATGCCCTTCCCCAGGGAGCTCCTCCATCCATGGGGAAAAGACAGACAGCTGCCTTGAGGGAACAGTACTCTGGTTTTACTCAGATGCTGTCTGATTTCCATTTCTGTGAATACAGAGATGTTTGTGTTAGCTTCAGAAGTTTTGCACAAGGCTGGACTCCTAAGGATTCAGCATTACTGAAATTCTCCTTTTGCCTCAGAAGTGCTGCAGCTGGCTCCCTCCCTCCTGGCTATAAGTGAGGCTGGGGACAAGCTCCTCCAATGGCCTAGGTTCCCGAGGGCTGCCAGGCATTGCTGCAACACTAATCTGCTGACATCTTTGTGCTGTGCAAGAGGGAATTTTGCACCAAAGAAAGTCTGAAATACATGCAGTGAGAAGGGATTGCCCTTTCAATTGCCTGTTTTGGGGTAGCCCAACTCTCTGCATTGCAAAAGATGCTTCACCCCTCCTGCAAGGCAGTGGGTGGTAGCACGGCTATGCATGGATCCCAGGCTGCAATACATTGGGCAGGAGGTGGATGTGTAGCTGATGGCCAACCTATAAACCATAACCATCCATCGGTCACCCATTAGCATGCGGATCCTCATCTGTGACACTGGCAATCCCTGGAGGTTTTCCAGAAGGCTCTTATTTTTCCAGGGCAAGATGTCAACCTGGGTGTGGTCACCATTCAGGATCTACCCATCTTCAGGGGAGGCAACCAGAGAGCAAGCTCACAGCCGGAGTCTTGCCTTGGCCAAGGCTGCACATCTGCGTGGCTAACAGAGCAGCAGCTCCTGGCCAAAGCCAGCACTGGGGTGTAACTAAGGGGTACAAGCACTTTAGGTCATATTTGGCCTGCTTTAAAGCAGCTGTTGCTTGAAGAAAATGAGCTGAAGCTGTGAGCTCAGTTTATAACTTTTCCCATTAGTGAAGAGTCACTGTAGGTCAGTGGCAGCAGCTTTCTTCTCCAAGTGTTACAACATCTCCTGCTGTACCACAGTGTGTCTCTCCTTTGCTTCTGGAAAGGCACAGAACTCCCTAAAGACACCCACAGCAAACGCTGTCCTCCCCCATGTGCCTCCAGCTTCTCCCCAATGTGCTGAGCTGATGTAAGGGACTTGCAGACAGTGGCAGCAGCCTGACCTCTTGGAAAACCACAGCTGTTGGCCAGAGAGATCTCCACTGAAGTCAAAGAATCATTAAGGTTGGAAAAGACCCTTAAGATCATCTGGTCCAACCATCAGTCTACCACCAACATTGCCCACTAAGCCGTGTCTCTCAGTGCCACACCTCCACGTTTCTAGAACACCTCGAGGGATGGTGACTCCACCACCTCCCTGAGTGGCCTGTTCCAGTGCCAGACAACTCCTTCAAAGAAGAAATTTTTTCTAATATCCAACCTGAATCCAATCCTTCCTAGCTCATTTGCTGACAACACATGCAGGAGAGAGTTCCCCCAGTGATGGATGCGCTGTCAGTGAGATGGTTCAGTGGAGGGGTCAAGGGCTCCTGGCTAGTGAACAGAGTTTGAAGAAGCTGGGCTTACTGAGCCTGGCAGAAGAGGATAAAGCAACCTATGCAAAGAGTGGCTGCAATGGTGACAAAACTGAATGCTTCACAGTGGTAGCCAATGGTACACCACAGGGAAATGGGCACAGGTTGTGCCTCCCTGACTTCCATGACCAAGGATGTCCTGCAGCCCAGAGATGTGGTGGGCTCTCCACTCAGAGGTTTTCAAGGCTTTGCTAGGCAGAAGCACAGGCTGACCTGAGCTAGCATTGCAGATGGTCCTGCTTTGCATGGGAAGACGGACTGGAGGCCCCAGAGCCTGCTTCCAGTGGTACCAGCATCCTGTGAGCCCTACAGCCAGGCTGAGCTCACTACAGCTTGTCTGAGTGCTGATGTGCAACGATCATTATTTCTCACTCACTGGAAAGAAATAGAAGGAAAAGGCTCTACGGCCTTTGTCTGAAGAGTTGTTTTCCTAAGCATGATGTAGCAAGAGGGTCGATGGAGCTGAGAGCAAGGAGTCAAAACCTCTGCTATTCTTCTGTAATCTTTAAACATTGACCTACTGTACTAAGAGAAAGGGCAAGGAGAGGGAAAAAATAATTAAGGGTAGACTAGAAAGGTTTGCATCTCCTCAGAGTCATGCTTTTATTTTGTTCACCACCCACCATGGTCTTGCTCCTTGGGAAGTGAGCCCGTGTAAGGGTGGGATTTCCCGCAAGGCCTGGCTTTCTTGTGGTGTTTCACCAAGAAGTGATGCTCCCTCAGGATGTTTGTTCTTGTTAATATGGGAGCATAAACACATGTCCCAGCTGCAAACAGGGACATGAGGCAGGGCTCCAGGCTCACAATAAACTGGAGCGCCGTGTGAAAAGATTTGGGAGTTTTTAGTGAGCTAAAGTTGACTTGAATTTTTAAGTGCAGTTGCTTTCTTGGAAATATATTTTCCATGTTTAACATAATGTCGGTTTTGTTCTTCCACTGTGTGGCAAGTCGGAAGAGCAGAAGATAGTTCTTGAGAAGAACTATGAGGAGACTGATTTGCCAACCTGTCTTCCCAGACTGCTTTGGGGAGCGTGAAGCTGAGTGTAGCAGAATTCAGCAGGGTCTGAGGGTGACCTGCCACAGAGGTACTCATTGCTCCTCCTGAACCTCTGGCACTACATGGGCTCTATTAAACTAACCACAGAATGCAGACCACATGGAGCAAGATGCTTCAACCCATGATCCCAAGCAGCTGGGCAGCCCAGGAGTTGGCACAGGGCAGCTGCATTGCTTAGGACAAAGATCTCTCCAGCCCAGTGCTCTCTCCACACCAGCGACAAAAATAGATGCCCAGGGAAAACATAAACGATGGGAAGAAACTTGATACACCCCCAAATACTCTCCCAGACATCTGCAGCTGATGGCTTACATGTTTGTTGAGCCAGAGCAGTGTCTGCATTTGAGAGTGTGTGGGAATTGCTAAGTCATGGCCTGAAGCAATGACTGAGCACCTGGTGAAGGGACACAGCGAGCCCTCAGAGCACAGGAGAAAGCAATTCACCTGTGTGAACAGGTTCCACCCCTCCCTAAGCCTCATTTAAGGGCTGGCTGCCACCTGGAGATTCCTCTTTTTGGAGTATTCAGTGAGCCCTGATCCTTGGGATAGGTAAGTAAATCTTTCTTTCTTTAACTGGGTTGTGACTATCGCCCTTTTTGGGTAATTTAGAACTGGTTATCTGCCATCACTTTTGCTACGAAGGAGCCCATGATGCTTTTATTTATGTTACTCCTTCTCCATCCTTGTCTCTTTCCTTCTGAGCACAGTCCATCTTCTAGCAGATGCAGTAACTCCTAGCATTGCTATGGATAGGGGGGCACTGCTGTGGGCCAGTTGTGTCCTGTGAGACCAGGCTACGTAGGGCCCTATCTAGCCTGGCCTTGGGCACCTTCAGGGTTGGGGCACCCACAGCTCTCTGGGCAGCAATGTCAGGGCCTCAGTTTCTTCCTTATACATAACCTAAATCTACCCTCCTTTGGTTTAATGTCATTACTCTTTGGCCTATTGGATGCTCTTCTGGGGTTACTTAATGGTAAAAACAGTTTTTCTGGTTGCTATGGGGAAATGACCCTGTTGTGAGTAGGAGGTGGTACACATGGCTGGGGACGCCACTCATGTGGCAGTCATCCCCTGCCCCATGTGCAGATGACCTCTGGGAGCTGATGGAACCTGTGGGCTTGGGGGGGGGCCTCCAGAGCAGGATGTGCTCTGCTACAGTCCAGGAAAATGATTTAAAATATCAGATTGCTGGAAGCCTCCAAAAGCAAAACTGCCCCCAGATAGTAGAGTTTCTTTGGGTAGGTTCATGGGGTGTAGGCAGGTGTGGAGGTTGGCATCTGCCCTGGGGTTTGTGGTGCAGTTTGGGCTGGACTATTCCCCCCGTGCTACTCAGCCTGGCTTGGTTGATGCACTCTGCTTAGACAAAGGAACAGCAACTCTTCTCTGTTACTTCTTTGCTAAGCAACCCTCAGCCAAAATGACCCCATACTGAAATACCTCAGTATACTCCATGAGGAAAACTCTGCCCTCAAACACATTAGCTGTCTGGAGCTAGAATTGTGAGAAAGAAAAGCGTTTCAAGACCTAGTGGCCTTCTACATCCTTGTCCTTTTCTGGGGCAGACTGATGGCTGGCCCATGTGGTCAATTAATGCATTAATTGTGTTGCAGTTTCAGCTTGTGGTATCTGTAAAGATATGCTTGGAAAGGAAGCACCTCCTGGATAGGCCTGGGTAGAAGCCCAAGGAGTATGGACTGGGGCCTTTCCTGCTTGATGTTGCTGGGTGGAGGCTGCTCAATCCATAGGAATGAAGTGTCAGTCTTCCCTTCCAGATGTTGCACAGAGTAACACAGACTAGAGCAGTCACAGGTATGGGCTGATGGTTGGACTTGATGACTTGAGTGGTCCTTCCAAAATTAATGATTCTATGAAGTTATTTAGCACTCTGGCCCAGATTGTTTTGTTGGTGTTTGAGCATTTGTAGAACTGGAGTCTTTCATGGTCCTCTGAGTTTCATTCTCGAAGAAGAACCAGAGCACAAATACTATTTGGTACCCTTTGGTGCATGGGGCACTGAAAAAAATCTGCAAACCTGGCCCTCAGTAACCTAAATTACTGCAAAATCAGTGATACTGGAGAGCTGGAGCATGTGAGGGAAACCGGGGGG